>JAVKOQ010000051.1:90000-95000 GCA_031835245.1 Balamuthia mandrillaris | reverse complement strand
TTACGGTGATTCCGGAACATGCTACAACATGGGGACTTCGAAGGGATTGCCTCTCTCCTTTATCTAGTCCAAATTGATTTATGCTAATTCAACTAGGATTTCAATAGACACATTTGAACATATACCAAGTATCGATCAGGAATGGTTACTGACGTCACCCGACCCTAGGGGAATTTCATGAGAAGAGATTCTTTTTCATGACGACATGAACCATTTAATTAAAGCTGATCAGATCGAAATATAAGCAGTTGTGTGGAAGGAAGCAAGAAGAAAGGTAGCCATGTTCTTGTCACGGCCCTCTAGCCCTCGTGCCTCCTTGGAGAAGAAGGACATACTCCTCCTGGTGTTCGTCAACGTGAAAAGTGGTGGCAAACAGGTTTCCGCTATTTCCTTCCTCCTGACCGCCTTCTCTCCTTGTTATTAACCGTTATATATGGCCCTTTATGGAATAACAAGGGACTTGCTCTGTTGCCAAAGCTAAGGACGTTGTTGCCGCCGGAACAAGTGGTGGACATCATCAACGAAGGTGGACCGGAGAGCGCTCTTGCAAAGTTTAAGCAGAACTCCAGCAATTTGTACATATTAGCCTGCGGTGGTGATGGCACTGGCAAATGGATACTGGTTCTCCTTCCTTCTTTGCGTTTCTGTGTCCTCCTTTCTCTTCTTCCGCTTTCTCTTCTTTCGTTCTCTCGCTCTTCTCTCTCTCTCTCTCTCTCTCTCTCTTGGCGTCATTCGCTCCAGTTCTTCCACGCTTCCCTCTTCTCGTTCTTCTTTCTGTTGGGTTCTCTCTCTTGCTTGGTTCGTTGTCTTTGTTGTTTGGTGAAAAAGAACGACTGAAGTCCTGCGTCCCTATTACAGGAGGCGATGGACAAAATGGGGTTCCAACAGAATCCTCCCGTTGGTATTCTTCCGTTGGGCACTGGCAACGACATTGGTTCGTCAACGTGTTGTCCTGATGTTGTTATGCTATTTTTCTTCTCGTGTCTTATTTCTGCTTTGTCCTTTCTTCTTTCTTCAAATCATCAGCGAGAGGATTGGGTTGGGGTGGAGGCTATACGGGCGATGGCATGTTCATGCGAAAGGACAGTCTAATACCAATCCTCCAAAAAATATACGCCGCTACTCCTGTCCTGTTGGACAGGTTATCCTTCTTCTTGTTCTGCTTATTCACTTTTTTTTTCTAGTTGCTTCTTTTGTTGCTGTTTGTTTATGCCGACTTTATTTTATGTTACAGGTGGCAAGTGGTGATGACACCAGCAGATAGTTCAAAACCAGCTGAGACTCACGTGTTGAACAATTATCTCACCTTAGGTTGGTTGACCGACACCACAGAACTGAACTCATAATTTAATACTTACAACTGAAACATAGGATTTGCTGATTCTCAAGTGGCGCTAGAGTTTCACAACACAAGAGAGAAGAATCCAGGTCTCTTCACTCAACGTGGTATCAACAAGTTATGGTTAGTTTTGATATGATATCATAGTTTCTATGCTAGTTTTTTATTTGTGTCGAATACCTGTTTGCTCACAACAAATAAGGTATGCCTCGTACACACTCAAAACGACTGTCGTTGAAACCTTTACCGAAATCAATCATTTGGCCGATGTGCTTTCTTTGGAGGTTTCTTTATTGCTTTGTTTCTTTCTGTCCTGTTTCTTTATCTGAACTTCAAAGTTAATACGAAATAGGTCGATGGGCGTGGAATAGACCTTCCTTCTGATCTTCAAGGGATAGTTGTGTTGAACTTGACAACATATTCTGGCGGAATCAGCCTGTGGGGAACTCCCAACGACGAGCGATGGAGAGTTCCTTCTATCAACGATGGACATATTGAAGTTATTGGCATCATCAATGCTTTTCATTTGGTACATCCTCTCGCTCTCTCTCTCTCTCTCTCTCTCTCTCTCTCTCTCTCTCTCTCTCCCTCCCTCCCTCCCTCCCTCCCCTCCCCCCTCTCTCTCTCCCTCAACCAGTTTCCATTTATTGGTTTTATTTATAAAATAATCTACAAAGGCGAGAATGGCCTTGGATAATCAAGGTAAAGGCAATACATATGGAGTCAGGTTGGCTCAAGGCAGTCGTATTCGAATCACATATAAGGAAGGATCTCCACCAATGCCTTGTAAGATAGACGGAGAACCGTGGCTCCAACACGAACCTGTTGAGTTTACAATCAACCTATTTAAACAATCAGTGATGCTTGCTCGGGTTAGTCTTATGTTACATTCTATGTTTTTCGTTGCTTCCTTCTTATTTTGGTTGCTTCTTTCTGTTTATCTAAACGTGAATAATTTTTTCTTTACAAAGACGAGTTGCCCAACAAGCATTGTGAATCCGGAAAAGGAGGGATGGGTGTCCACTAGCAAGATGCGGATGACATGGGTGAGACGTTGGCTAATGCTAAAAGATTGTTTCTTGTACTACTATGAGACCACACAGGTTCATTCTCTCTTCACACTAGTGCGTTATTGCTGATTTTCTCACATATGTTTTTATTTGTGTCTCCTATCAATAGGACCCACACCCAAGAAAAGTGCTTGGCCTGACAGGCGCAAACGTAAGAGTTGCCACCGGCAAAGAGGAACGATGGCGGGACAACTGCCTCATAATCGAAGTACCTCTCGAAGGAGGAAGATTGCATTACATATCTTGCGACACAGCTGAAGACATGTCACACTGGATAGGCTGTTTGCAAAATGCAACTAAGCTCTCTCCCAGAAACAGCTTTGCTCTCATGAATCGTAACTATGATGACGAAGATGAAGAAGACCGAAAAGAGAAAGAAAAAGAGAGCGAGGGTCTGCTATCTCCGTTGGATGCACTTAACAAGAGGTTATGGAAACCTGCTCGCTCGGCGTCTTTCTCTGGTTTGGTGAACCTCTCTTTTTATCAAAATCACCTTTGTGAACTTACTCTCTCTCTCTCTCTCTCTCTCTCTCTCTCTCACAACAGGACAACGATCTACGAGTCCAAAAGATTGGTTTTTTCGATCATCATGACAACTCTTTGTTTTCTGTACATGGACAAGCAACAACATTCTTTCGTTCATCTGTTTTTACTCCACAACCCGTCCCAAGCCTTCTGCTTGTCTCTCTGCCACCTCCACATGCCGCAACTGGAAGCCATGCTGAATGGCCCTCAACACTTGGGGTGGAGGAGGTCCATCATCGGCCATGCTGTAGACATTATACTTGGAAAGAACAGAGGAGGTATCAAAGTCAGGATCCGGTACTATGGTGTCCATCAGCTCAGCTTCCAAGTCCGCCTCGCTCTGCTTCCACTCGGGAACTTCCAGGCCCAACCGCTCCATCACTGCCCTCATGAAAGTATCGCACTCCACGAAGAAGCGAAGCCCGCCGTTGCGTTCGGTCTTGTGGTCAAAGGGGGTCTTTTGCAGGTTGCAAATGCAGAACGGGTTGCCTTGCTTGTAAGACATGGAGGGCAGCTCGCAGGCGGGGCTGACCCTCATGCTGGAACCCAACACCAAAGTTAGGTCGGCCTTCTGGGAGTGCTCCTGGGCGCTCTGCAGCTCGGCCTCTGGCAGCATCTCTCCAAAGTTGACAATGGAATCCACCAGCTTGGCATTGCACAGAGGGCACAACCTGCCCGTTTGGCGCCGGAAGGCGCTCTTGGTGACGTTGAAGGGGCGTATAAAGTCAGCCCCGCACTTGCTGTTGCTGCAGACTTCCCTGTAGATGTTGCCGTGCAGCTCCGACAACAAGTCCTTGCCAAGCCCCGAGCGACGGTGCAACCCGTCCACATTGGTGCTGACCACGTGCTTGAGAAGGCCCTGCTTGGCCAACTCCACCAAAGCCATGTGGGTGTAGGTAGGCATGGCCTGCTCCAGGGTTATCTCCATTTTGGGGCGCTCACCCTTGGCCTTGAGAGTCCACACACCTTTGGGTCCGCGGTAGTCGGGGATCTTGGCGGCGGTGCTGACTCCAGCCCCTGTGTACACCACAAAGTGCTTACTCTGCTGGAGGAGTGCCACGAAGGCGGCCACCCTCTCCAGAAACTCCTCCTCCTGCATGTGATACTCTTTCACTTCCTCCTCATCTGGAGCGCCCACAACGCTGGCAAAGTCATTGTTGTTGTTGCTTGGCGCAACCACCGGGGCGTGTTGGACAACCGTGGTGGTTTCTTTCAGTTGTTCTTTGTCAAAGTCTTGGATGGCTGCTTGTAGTGCTCCGTCCATTTGTTTCGCAATGTGGTTCCTATTGTGAAATAATAGAAAGAGAGGAGGGGACCTTCACCTTAAGGGTGGGCTTTAAAAACTTGGCCTAACAAAACAAAAAGCACTGAAAAAAAAAGAAGTCCTTCCCTCTTTCTTTGTTGCATTTCTTCTAAACCCGCCTCTTCGCTGATTTTGTGCTTTCTTCCCCTAACCACGTCAGCAGCACCACAAAAGGGAAAAACCTGACGTCAGTATCCAAACAGGAGAACGCACGCGGCTAAAGTTTGTCCTAGCGCCCACCCTCAGCTCTTCCAACTTAACCACAGAGACATCTCCGACCCCATCTCCCTTTCTCTCGAGAGGGAGAAGTGCAGCAAGACTTGCCTGAAGCGCAGCAAGAGGTAACCTTTTGTACGAACGGCCACGAGGATGATGGCAATGATGGTACGATGGTGGCGATGGTCATGTCGGTCGTCACGATGGGAGCAACGGGGTACGCTGGGAGAATGCGGAGAGGGTGGTGAAAAGGGGTTGGTCATGCGTGGAGGCGACGACATCTGCTACACTGCCTTGGTTGATTTGTGTGGAACGCAGTCGGTAGCTCCTCTCTAAAACCAACAACACCAAGAAGAAGAAGAAGAACGAAGAACGAAGAAGAACAAGAAGAGGTGTTTCACTGCTATCAACGTTCCAAGATGCCGAGCTCGAACAAAGTGTTACAAAGAAGTATGAACATAAGAAAGAGAATCATGGTGAGCAGGCTGTGTGGCCCGCTTGTCCTCCGCTTCACGTCCTCTGACTCCTCCTGAATGAACAACAGTTT
>JAVKOQ010000051.1:5000-87500 GCA_031835245.1 Balamuthia mandrillaris | reverse complement strand
AGAAAGAATATAATATCGGCGATATGAAAGAGCTCAGAAAATTCTCCAATTGGAAGGGTGAATTTTATTTCCCCGGTAGGGACGGAAAACTCGGCGAAAACGTATGGAAACGGGGATATTGGATAGCGTCAACCCGATGCGAAAAGGGGCTGCGAGAGGAGAAAAGAAAAAAAAAAGGGATTATAAATATCCCCTCTCGCTCTCCCTGAGACAAAAAAAAAAAACAAAACAAAACAAAGAACGAACATCAGAATGAGCAGCGCTGAAGCTATCAAGTTCTACGGAAACCCTATTTGCCCCTTTGCTCACCGCGCTTGGTAATAATGATGATCATTTTGTGCTGAGGGAAAAAAAAAAACTAAAATGTTTTGTTTGTTGGATGAACTTGTAAAAAGGTGGACGGCCAAGGAGAAAGAAGTGCCCATTGAGTTTATTCACATTGAACTCGGCGATAAGAAGCCCGCTTGGTACGCCCAAGAGGTCAACCCGAGAGGCACCGTCCCCGCCATCAAAGCCGGCGATCACGTCGTCCTCGAATCTGTATGGTTTTTTTTTTCATTCTTCTCTCTTTCTTTTGAGTTCTTCTGATGGTCATTCTTGTCAACTTCAAAGTTGATCGTCAGTGAGTTCTTTGAAGATGCCTATGCCGAGCAAGGCACTTCGTTGCTCCCCAAGGACGCTCTCCTCCGCGCCGACATACGTCTCTTCATCGACCAGTTTGGCCAGGTGCTGCCCGTCTTCTACGGCCTCCTCCGCAACCAAGACCGCGAGAAGGACGAGGAGCTCAAGAAACAGATCCTGGACAAGCTGCACCCCCTCCTGGAGCTGCTGAAGAAGCAATCCGAGGAGGGTCCCTTCTTCCTTGGGCAGCAGCTCTCCTTGGCTGACACGGCGGTCCTGCCCTTTATAGAGCGATTCTCGGTTGTGTTGAAGCACTACAGGGGGTTCGATCTGTTGGAGGTAGACCCGAGGCTGAAGCGTTGGTTGGAGGCTGCTAGAGAGCGACCGGCCTTCCAGGAGACCACGCGTGAACCCGAGTTCTTCATCGAGGGCTATGCCAAGTACGCCAACCCGCAGTGACTGCGCACTGCGGTTGGAAACAAGGAAGAAGCCAAGAGGACAGCTAATGAAAAGAAGAGTAACCTCTGAACTTGAATAACAATCCATGTAATTAAACGAACCAGTACTGTTATGCGATATCCTTGTCTTCTGTTCTTTGTATGCTTCTACCATCTCTTTGTCGATCTGCATTCTTTTCCTTCTCGTTACGTGGGACTGTTTTTCTATCTTGTAGCTTTCTGCTCTGTTGAAGCTGCTTCATCACCAGACACGGAGAAACGACGAAAAGTGAAGCATCAGCAGAGAGGAATTACGTGAACCTGTTTACCCGTGATGCAATAGATCTTATCTACATAGATAGACATCAACCGTCCTTCATCTTCTTCTTCCCCGTTGGTCTTATCTGTGTCCACTCGCAAAATGCCCTCCTTTGCTACTGGAAGTTCAGGAAGAACATTACCGAGCGTCCAACCAACTGTCATATGCGGCCTTGGGTCCTTGTTGTTACAGATAGAACAAGTAAGGATGTAAACTAGCAGAAAGAAGAAAGAAGAAAGAAAGAAGAAAGAAGAATGAAGAAAGAAGAATGAAGAATGAAACAAGAAAGTAGGAACCGGATAAAAGAGAGGCAGATTGAACTGAGCCAACGCCTCGTCCACCAGAGATATTACGTTGCACAGCTGTTCTTTGCCGTCCGTAACCCGCAAGCTCGCAAACGATCTCGTGGCCTCATCATTCACAAACAACTCATACTCTCCAACACATCCGTCTGCTTCTTCACGTTCTTCTTTGTCCTCTTCTCCTTCTTCCTCTTCATGTTGCGGAGAAAAAGGTGTGCCGTGATGTTGAAAGCTTATCCAGAAACCTCCTTCCCCTCTTCCTTTTCTCTGGACAATGGAACGCAGCAGAGCAACAAACGGTTCGATGTGATGCTGCCTCAACGCAAACGTCCGCGAGAGACTTATATGATGTTGCTGCTGCACTGGAATGGAAGCAGCAGCAGCTGCTGCAGAAGAAGAAGAAGAAGAAGAAGAAGAAGAAGAAGAAGAAGAAGAAGAAGAAGAACAAGAAGAAGAAGAAGAAGAAGAAGAAGAAGAACAAGAAGAACTAAGAGGGTAGGACACAAAGTCACGACCCAGGGGCTGTAGCCACCGCTCGCAACGAGAGATCAAGGCCTCCACGAGACAGCGCAGCAGAGAGTTGTCCCGACGAGAGAGATCGACCGGCACGTAGACAAAAGTGGGGTAGTTGCCCTCCACATGGGCAAACTGCCTGCTGCGTCCTCCATGCCTTTCTCTCTCGTTGGCTTCCGCCAGTCTTTGTGCTTCTGCTTTTGCTTTTTTTTTTTGTTTATTTTCTTCAAGTCAGTGAAGAAGAAAGACGACGAACGAGGAAAGAACGGAAGTAGGCCTGACCTTGAAGGTCGCCAAAGAGATCCGAGGGAAGAGGAGGTAATGGGACGGCGTTTTTTGCGGATCCTCCTTCTTGTTTTTTCGATCGGGTTTGTCGTTTCAAGGGAGGCTGCTGGGCAGCGGAGGAGGGAGAGTGGGTGGAAATCTCCTCCCTGTGTTTTCTTTTACTGGCTGCCTCCGGTTCTTCTTCTTCCTGCCGTGTTGCTTCCTCACAGTCTTCGTCGCCACAATAAGCCGACAGCAGTTCCTCCATCATCAATCATCAAGGCGAGCTCCTTGTCCCTGCGCAGTTCAAGACGACACGAGGAACAGGCTTAAAGAAGCACAAACGGTGCAGATGTTCTGCACCGTTTTCCCGCCAAAAATGCCAAAGGGAAAAAACAGAATTTTAAAGAAAAGAAATACAAACAAAACCGTTTTGCTATGTGTTCATATGAGAGGTAAAAATCAAAAACATAATTGAAAGAAAAGAAAAGAAACGAAAGAAAAAGAGAGAGAGATGATAATCGTTCCGGAGGGCTTCAAAGAGCTGTTTGACCTCATCAAGAAGCGAGCCCTCCATGAAGGGCCGTCCCTTTGTATCTACGTCTCGGCTACAGTGGATTCTATTGCCGCTTCTCGCATGCTTACCGTAAACACACACACACACTCTCTCTCGCTTTATCTCTCTCTCTCTCTCTCTCTCTCTCGCTTTTTTGTTTACTTCTTTGCCTTCTTGGTCCTCTTGCAAAAACTCTTTTGTTTTGTAACACACAAAAACAAAAAAGGCGTTGCTTAAAAAAGAGGACATACCGTATCAGCTCAAACCAACACGCGGCTATGAAGACCTGGTCGCCTCCATTTGTGAAGCTATCACCAACGAACAAGTTTGTTTTGTTGTCTTCTTGTTCTCTTTGTCTAACAGTTTGTTAGTCTTTATTTTTCAAGACTGATATTTTTTTTAAAATAAAATAATAGGTTAACTGTTTCTTTCTGATCGGTTGTGGCGGAGTGGTGGACTTGGAAGACCTTCTCGACATTCACGAGCAGGATGTGACTCTTTTTGTGTTGGACTCACATCGCCCTTACCATCTCACCAATATTTACTCCGATAAGGTATTATTACTGTCATCCCTCCTTCTCTTGCTGTCCTGTACTGCCGTGTCTTTCTTTCTCCAAACCAGACGTAACACTCAACAACAGATCGTGTTGATGGATGATGGAACAACAGAACACATTCCAACCATAGAAGAGCTTCAACGAGGAGCTGAAAATGCGGATTACTTTGAAGAAGACGACGACGATGACGACGATGACGACGATGACCAAGCAGACGACGAAAACGAAGAAGAAGAGACAGGAGTAGATGCAATGGATCAAGTCGTTGAAGACGAAGATGAAACAACCACAGAAAGCGAAAACGACAACGCCTCAAACGGCAACAACTCTGTCTTTCAAACCAGAAATCAAAAGGCAGCTCAACGAACTCTCTCCCAGCAGAAAACCGTTCGAAGGAAGGAGCGAGCTCGTCGTCGACAACGACGCGTGCAAAAGGTCCTTCAAAAGGGATACATCACCCGAGCGGCCGCGGAGCGACGTTACTATGAGCAAACCCGAGTTTTGGGCACTTCAGTCAGCGGACTCGTTTATGAGCTGGCCTCGCAGGTTTCCGCCCGAGTGACCAACAATGAGTTCTTGTGGCCCGCCATTGTTGGACTTAGTGATCAGTGGATACATGGACGCATCGATCGGTACTTATTTCTTCTCATCTCCTTCTTCCTCTCTTTCTAGTAGAGCAGTTCAACTGACGCTAACAACCAATAGTGCTAAGTATGAGTTTGAAGTGGATGTATACCGACAAGAAGTCAATCGCTTCAATCCCATTATGGATGCAGCGATTAAGAATGAAGCTGGATTCAACTCTGCTTCTGCTGCTGCTTTCCAAAGGAGCTCCTCGCGAATCATTCCTTCTCAAGAGTTCGTCTCTTTCTTTTTTTTTTAAACTTTGTTTCGTTCGTTAACAACTATACAAACAAAAGATTTATGTTTACGTTGCATCGGCACTGGAGCTTTTATGAAAGCATGTGGCACAGCCGTTACCTCGCCACCAGACTTGGCATTTGGAAGGACAGCGGCAAGAAGGTGTTGGACGTGCTGTTGGCCAAGTTGGGTGTGACGCTCCGAGAATGCAAGCAGCTGTACTCTGCAATGGACGTGGACATGAAGCGCAAAGTGGAGAGCGGACTTGCGGCTCGTTGTGAAGACTTTGGATTGCACGACATTAGTTATCCTTCTTTTTGTTATGTACGTTTTGTTTCTATCCATCTGTTCTTTGCTGTTCATTTATCACCATTTTTTTAAATATTCCTGTTGTTTCAACAACCAGCAACAAGAGTTTCATCGCGTTCTTTCGGCAGCGGATAAAGTTCACATCGTGAGCGCTCTTTTAGAACGAGGAATGGGTGGTCTTGGCTTTGAATCTTCTTCTGAAGAAACTAGGCCCTCTTCTTCTTCCACTTCGACCAAAGGAGGAGATGAATCGGATGACGGGGAGTTGGGCATAACTTCTTCCGGATGTTTGGGAAGAAGATGGCAACAAAACTTTTGGGATGCTTTTGATGCCTTGGCCGTGCAACCCAATCCTAGTCAAGCCTTTGAGCTGGAAAGACTCAACTTAAAGGGCATTGAAACGGCAATCGAGTTGGAAAAGGCTGTTATTCGACAAGGTATTGCTTTGTGTTTCTCTTTCTGTTTTTGTATCAGCAATGCTAATGTAGCTGCAAACATAACAGGAGCTGCAATCATAGAGAAGAAGATCATAGTGCAAGCCGGTCCGCTACGTTATCTGCTGTTGAAACAGACACCCGACCTTCACTTTTTCACTCATCCTTTGAGCCTCTCCAAACTCGCTCTCTTTCTTGTGGAATACATGAATGTACCTAACCTTCTCTTCCTTCGAGTTCTTCTGCGCTCGTCTTATTGTTATTCTTGGCTCACATGCAACGAACAAACAAACAAAAGGAACGAAAACACTCGCCAAAGCCGTTCTTGGTATGTGCTCGCAACGAAGCAAAGAGAACTTATTTGGCGGTTGGTGTTTCTGGCATCGAAAACTTTTACTCCAAAAAGAAATATAGGTAAAACCTAACTCTCTGTGTTTTCTTTTTTTTTTTTTCTAAGCACGTAACAATAACAACAACAAAAGAAACTTTGGAAGAAGCTTCAGAAAAGCAGCTCAGAGAACGAAAGCTCGCATTCGGTGGCATTCGTTTGACTCGTCGGTGGTCGAAGTGGCCGAAGATGATATCACTGCATTTGTGGAGTACCTCCGCACTGGTCTCTTGTAACACACACCCCTCCTCGATGTGCTTGTTCTACTTTTGTGCCATCAACAAAGAAAGAAAGAATTAGTTTTCTTTCTTTCTTTGTTGTCATTTCTTTCTTTCCTTTTTGTCATTTCTTTCTTTCCTTTATGATAGTTTTATTATGTTATATGTTGTTTCGACTTTTCCGAAGAGAGAGGAATGAGTCTCGTTCTTGTGAGGAGAAAGTGTTTGGTCGTTGCGAAGGTGAAACGGGCGATTGCCACCTAGGAGACAAATCCTCCGAAGATTTGGCATTGCTGCTTCGGACGGGAACTGCCGCTGAACATGAACGAATGAAAGGTAAAGTGGTTGCGGAAGGAGAGGACGAAGCCAAGTCGTTGGAAGAAGAAGTTTTCTTCGCTTCTTGCTCTGTTTGTTCTTTTTGTAGTTGATCGAGAAAAGGCTGCATGTCTCCGTCTGACAAGGAACGTCGTATCCGTTGGTCGAATGTTGTTTGCCGTTGTTTGCGTCGTGTACGGCGTGATGCTTTGCTTTGTTTGGAACGTTCTTTGAGAAAGGGAAGAGAGGGGGGAGAAGTGGACATGGTGTTTGAAGCAGCAGCGTTGGTAAGGGTGGGACGCGCGCGTGGTAAGCTTTTGAGAAGGAGGCGTTTCGTAGGTCGTCGCAAAAGGTGCACTATACTGTTTTCTTTTCCAAAATCACCAAAGAGATTCTTTTCAACTGTAACGTTATAGAAATTAGTTAAACACGAGGAAGAAAGAAGGAGGAGGAGGAGGAGGAGAGAAAGAGAAATGATAGCAATATGGAAGATAACAGTAAAGAAAGAAAAGGCGACGAACTTTTTTGTTTAGGGAACAGCTTGGGATAAGCTTCAGTGCATTCGTTTATCGCCTTTAGCCAGGCGTGTTTCTCAGCGGCTTCTGACGCAATAAGAGGATACGTTCTATCTGGCCCAACAATATAAAACAAATTCTTTTCGTCTTTGCGGGAGAGTGAGAAAGGGGAGATGAGAAGAGTAAAGCGTAAACTACAACACAGATAATCCAGGGAAGAGAATAGAAAAGGAGATAAAGAGCAAAGAGACCTGAAAAATAAGAAGACACAGCCTCATCATCACCATCAATTGCCCATAAGCCATTTAGAGAGATTCGAGACTTGAAGCGAAAACGACCAGAGTGGCGTGTGGCCAAGATTATAATATCGTTGAAGAGATACAGGTACATGTCTTTCAAGCTGCGAGTGGGCAACATATTTCCTCGTTTCATAGGAAGCTTTATCCGTTGAACCATTCCTTCCCTCCGAAACAATCGATGTGGTTCCATCAAGTCCTTTTAATGTTATTCGTTGATAAAAGACAAGAACGAACAAGGACGAAAGAAGGGTAACGGAAAGCACAAGAGAAGAGAAGATAGAGGATAAAAGAATTTGTACCATGCATTCCGGTCCAAAGATGTTTTGGAGTTTGAGAAGAATGTGGTGAGTTCTTGCCATGCTCAAGCTTTCGTCAAGGTGGTTAGTCACCTCTTCCATCTTCTGCAGGGCACTGCACAGATTGTTGTGGTCTTGGTGTGTTGTTTCTGTGTGTTTTAATAAATCCTGTTGTTTCAAACAATTGTTTGCATTTGTCAGTATCTTAGAAGATAGAAGATACAGGATAGAAGCAAGGCGAAACTTGAAGAAGCAAAGTATAACGAGGGATCCGTTGCACAGGCATTACTAGAAAGTTTGCCAAAGACTTTCCTTTACACTCTGGGTACTTGTTGCACATCTGATTTAATATTTTGTCAGTTTCTCAAAGGGAGAGAGAGAGAGAGAGTGAGAGTGAGAGTGAGAGTGAGAGTGAGAGTGAGAGTGAGAGTGAGAGAGTGAGAGTGAAAATGAGAACGAAACCTTTAGAAAGTTAGCAAAGGTTGGATTGGAGGCTTTGACACGATGTAGCGTATCAACGGCTTTATCGTAGTAATTACAATACTGAGCATAACACTTGAGATATGGACTCTGCATAATACATCTGTTAACAACATATAAACTACATAATAAATAATGAAACAACACGAAAGCAAGAAAAGACAAAATATCAAGAAGAAGAAGAAGAAGAAGAAGAAGAAGAAGAAGAACAAGAAGAACAAGGAGAACAAGAAGAACAAGAAGAAGCAGAAGCAAGAAGCAAGAAGAACAAGAACAATAACCTAGACAAGAATGAGAACGAGAATAAGAAGAAAGTAACCATTTGTAAAAAGATGTCACCGAGACATTGTGTGTCACTCCATTGCGAAATTCTCTGCTCGAGCGAGGCCAAGAGGTCAAGATTGAGAGCCAACAAACCGGACACATTGCTGAAGATATCTATCAAAGTGTTGGCGGAGAGGAGAGGCGTTGGGCCTGCAGCTAATAGACTTAACGGATTGTAGTATATCTGTTGTTGTTTTTTGTTTTAAAGAATAGAAAAAGAAAAGAAAAAGAAGAAACAAGAAAAGAAAAAGAGAAGAAAAAGAAAACAGTAAGAAAAGAAAAAAGAAAAATGTTGCAATATATACGTTAACTATGACACGAAGCGAATGAACGTAAGCTCTCTCGGTGTGCAGTATCTCTTGAGCGATGTGTGCTCGTTTTGTGGCGTTTAGTTGGCTCTCTTTCTCCTCTTCGGCGCCTACTTTTTGATATATATGGAAGAAGAAGCACAATTTGCAAAAGATCAGCTTCAAATTCCTGAAAGATCAACGTAACGCTTTCTTCCTCCTTTTTTTTTAAGTTTTTTTTTTTGTAAAAACTAGCAAAGGAACAAGGAGGAGACTGACCGATTTCAATAGCCGCATCTTTCGCCTGCATCCTTTTTCAAGGATGAAAAAACAGCAACAACTAAGACAAAGATAAAAAACGGTGGGTGCTTCTTTCTTTCTCCTTTTTTTTTTTTTTTTTTGCTTTTGTTTTGTTATTAATTCATTCTCGTTACACCAGCGAAGCAGGTCGTACTGATTTTCTCCTCACTTGTGTCTGCTGTTGGTTATACAAATCAGTGGGCGTTTTTTGCCCATCGGTGTGTCCTATTTTGATTGTGTAGACATAATTTTTGTCGACGCAATATAAGACCACAGGTGTAATGCCCATATCGTTTATTCTTGCGGGAAACCAAAAAAAAAACAAACAGAGCAAAGATGAGTTCCACCGAAGCGACGGAGGAAGGCGGGGAGCTGCACCACACAGATGGCTCGCCTGCAAGACCTCGACCTCCCTCCGCGATGAGACGAAAAGAGGCCAACGGCAGCCACCACCAGAGCAACAAAGCGGTCACATTCGCTGCCTCTCCTTATTCCTCTGCGCGGTCGCTTCGTTCGTTCGCCACAAGGTCCTCTTCCTCTGCCTCCACCTCTCGCCCATCCCTAAGAGACATGAACGGCCTTCGCGAACGTCAAAAGCCCAAACAAAGCGCTCGAAAATCGAAAGCAGAAGAAGAGGAAGATGAAGACGGCGATGAGACGGAGGAAGAGGAGGAAGAAGAAACGGAGGACGAAGAGGAGGAAGAGGACGACGGGCTCCTGAAAACAAAGTCCTTGTGGAAGATCAAATGGGAGGAGCTTGAGTTCCTGCGGGAGGTGGGAGAGGGTTCCTTCGGACGGGTGTGGCAAGGGCGTTACCTCAACAGCACCGACGTCGCCATCAAGCTCGTCTTCCCTCCAGAGACGGAGGAAGAGGCCGTCGAAAGTCGAAAATACCTTCGAAGAGAGATCGGCCTTCTCAAGTTGCGTTTCCTTCCTTTAATGTGTGTATAATTAACAGCTTTTCTCTGACGTTCTCTCCACTGCAACAAACAATGCAGAGGACTTCGTCATCCCAACATCGTGAGCTTCATGGGCGTGTGCAAGCACATCATGTCCAATGGAGAAGGCGGCTCCGACCACGACGGAGAGCAGCACACCTTCATAGTGACTGAGTTCCTGAGCGGCGGAGACCTGGCCTCCCTGCTCTTCACCAAGACGGAGAACGATGAGCAGCAGGTCCCGCTGAGCTGGTCGCGACGGTTGAGGATGGCCAAGGACGTGGCCAAGGCCATGGACTTTTTGCATCAGAAGGGAATACTGCACAGGGACATCAAGGCGGAGAACATGCTGTTGGGACAGTACGGAGAGGTCAAACTGGCGGACATGGGTTTGGCGAGGAGAACGAAGAAGAAGAAGAACGCTAGCAACGGGACCGGAGGCGATGGAGGAAAGAGTAAAGTCCCATTTGCGAGTAGGACATTGAAGAGACAAATGACCTTTGCAGGTTCGTTCTCGAAAAGGCTGGTTATGTTCGCCTCTCGTTTGGTATCTTACATCTTTGTTGACAAACAGGAACGGATGCATGGATGGCACCGGAGATAATAACAGGAATGGACTATAACGAGAAAGTGGATGTCTTTGGATACGGTGCATTCTTGTTGGAACTCATCACGCGACAACAGCCACCCGATCGCTCCGCTGATGATTGCTTCCTCTTCGATCCGATCAAGCTGCAACCACTCATTCCTGCTGATAGTACGTATTCTCTCTTACAAAAGTTGCAAAGAAAAGAAGAACAAGAACAAGAAGAAGAGGAACATGAAGCAAGAAGGAAGAAAGGACTAACATAAAAGTTTCATAATAGCACCAGATGGATTGCTGGAGCTGGCAGATTCATGCATACAAAAGGAGCCTCGTCACCGGCCCAACTTTGGAGAGATACTCAATCGTATTGATGAGCTATTGGCAGAAGTTGAGACAAACGAAGAGGAAAACGGGGAGAACACGAACAGCAGATGGAAAGAGGAGAAAGAGGGCCTGCTTGGCCGGTTGCACAAACAAGACAAGATAGTGAATGAGAAGGTGGAGATCATCAACGAGCTGGAAAAGCAAAAGGAAGCGTTGGAAGAAGAACGGGATGCTGTGAAGAGTCAATTGGAGGAAGCGACGTGGGAAACGAGGAACTTACAAGAGGAAGTGCTGTTCACAAAGAAAGAGGTGGAGGATGCAAAACGACGAGAAAAGAAACTACAGGAAGAGAAAGCGAAACTGGAAGAACAAACGAGACAGCTAAGAATGGAACTGGAGAAGAAAGAGAAAGAGCAAGAACAGCAAACAGAACAAACACAACTGGAAGAACAGACGAGAAGGTTGAGAATGGAGCTTGAAGCAAAGGAGAAAGAGGCAGAAGAGAAGGAAAAAGAACACACAGAAGAGAAAGCCAGGTTGGAAGACCAAACGAGAAGGTTGAGAACGGAGCTCGACAAGAAAGAGCAAGAAATAGAAGAGATAGCAAAGGAGATAACAAGGTTACAAAGCGAACTCTCACACAGCAGAAAGAACTTTGAAGAGCTGAAACTCAGCGTCGCTGCCAAACGAAAGGAAGAGGCTGAGGACCAAGAAGAAGAAAACGACAACGTGAAGAAGAAACAACAACAAGAAGGAGCGCTCATGCTTACCAAGGACAACCCCGAAGCGGCGGAACGATTGGAGAAGCAATTGCTGGAAGAGGTGAAAACATTGAAACACCAGCTGGAGCGCTTCAACACGGAAAAGCTGGTGGGCATCAACGTTCTCATCTGGGTGGTTATCATGGCTGTTCTCTTCTTCTTCTTCTCTCATCGGTTGTTACATAGCTCCTCACCTTCTCTTGTACCAACATAAGATAAACGAAAGCACATACCTCAAATTCCTTTTTGTGTTTATGTCTTTTGTTGTCGAGGTTCGAGTTGGAGAGAACGTTGGTAAGCCGCTTCGTCGCTCAGCTCGGAGGAGAGAGTCCGAATAAAGGTTTGAAGACGATCGACCGGCTGAAGGGCGTACGCTTTCTTCTGGTAGAGCTTTATCTGCTCTATAACTCTGCTTTGCATTTGTCGCTTCTCAAAGTTGATGAGATGAGGGTGGCTTGTTAACATGTCTTTGTTCCTGTTTAAATGACATAATGTTAGAAGGAAATAAGAATGAGAATCAATATGGAAGAAAGTGCAAAGAGAAAGCCCAACCCGTCTTCAATGAAAGTAAGGTCTGTAAGAAAAACGCCAATATAAGGGATGCAAGGCGGAGGAGAGGAAAGCAACATGTCGCGGAGCTTTTTGTAGTTGCTTTGCATCATATCAGAGAAACTCTCCTCGTAGGAGACCCTTAGTTTAGTGGGTAACAACTTCCATGTTTGCTTTAGACGTCTGTAGAATAAACACAAAAATTGCTGAAATAAGTTACAGCAACAGAAGTACAAAAAGAGGAAAGAAACAAACCCAACAGAAGATGAGTGAAGGCCTGCGTTTATCTCCATCATCGCATTATAGTTTTGCAGTTCTTTACAATGCTACAGCAAAGCAAAATATCAGAGAGGGAGAAAGAGAGAGAGAGAGAGAGAGAGAGAGAGAGAGAGAGGAGAGTAAGGGAAGAAATGATAGATACCAATAAGATTTGGATAAAGTGCTCCAATACCTTGGCTCGTTGCTTCAGTGCTTCTTCGGCAAGAATTTGAGAGACAACCCATTTGCTGATACGATTAAAACTTTCGATAAAAAATAATACATTTGGCGCTTTTTCTTGTTTGTCTTTCTTGCTCCATGCTAATCCCATACATTCCTTTGTTACGACAATCAGAATTAAGGATAAGTCAAAGAGAATACAAGACAGCGAGAGGAAGAGAGAGAGAGAGAGAGAGAGATCAGAAAGAGAAAGAGAAACAGCGTAAGAGACCTTTGGTTGAATCTTTACAAAACATTGAAACTCAAGAATAGTGAGCTGACGCGCGAATTCTAACGGATTAACTTCCATTACGTTCGAAATGGGACCGGTGTGTCCTCCGTATGGTACTTTAGGGGCCGGTAATGTCTCTCCATGAACTCTTCTCATGGCTAGCTTTTCATTCTTTGACTGTTTTTAATGCAGTGAGGAAGAGGAATGAGCTGAATAGAGAAGAAGAGATACTTACGGCTTTTGAAAGATACAAACGCAATACATCGGCAAACTTTGTGATGGCAGTTGAAGATGAACGAGACATGAGAGAGACGAAAGCGTTAAGTCTCTTCAGCAATTGTTCATCGTTCTCAAAGTCGTAATAATGGTCTTCCGCCCACTTTTTTGTGATATACTGCACTCTGCTTTTTGTTAGAATAGCAGGGAACAAAAGAAGAAGAAGAAGAAGAACAAGAAGAAGAACAAGAACAAGAACAAGAACAAGAAGAAGAAGAAGAACAAGAACAAGAACAAGAAGAAGAAGAAGAAGAAGAAGAAGAAGAAGAAGAAGAAGAAGAAGAAGAAGAAGAAGAAGAAGAACAAGAACAAGAAGAAGAACAAGAACAAGAACAAGAACAAGAACAAGAACAAGAAGAACAAGAAGAAGGAGAAGAAGAAGAAGAAGAAGAAGAAGAAGAAGAAGAAGAAGCAGAAGAAGAAGAAGAAGAAGAAGAAGAAAAGGAGAAGAAGAACAGAAACAAAAAAGAGTGGAAACGGAAGTAAACAACAAACCGAGCTTGGATGGCTTCGCGATAGCGGCTTTCTCTTTGGAGCGGCACTTTGTAACGCAGAACAAGCAGCTCCAGCAGTTGTTGCGGCGTACAAAAACCTCTATACGTCAACAAGAATGCTGTCACCAACTCTGGATCTTTGGTTTCATATTTTTTCAACAAGAAATAAAACGTTAAAAAAACAAATAAACAACAAAAAAAAAAAAGAAAAACAGAAAAACAGAAAAACAGAAAAACAGAAAAAAAGAAAATAGAAAATAGAAAAGATAAAATAAATAAATAAATAAATAAATAAATAAATAAATAAATAAATAAATAAATAAAAAGATGTAACGTTACATCTCAGTTGAAAAAAAAAAGAAGAAAAAGAAAGGGAGAGGTACCAGGTGCTTCTATGGTTGTTATCTTTTCTATGAGTTTGTTGAGCGTGGCTCCTTTGATTCGGGGCCTCAACTGGTCGCTGGAAGAAAACGAAGTGGAGGCCCCGCCGGATTGATACACAACCTCTTTGCCTTCTTCTTCCTCCACCTCGTTGTCACGAAACGGGTAGTCCTTCTCTTGGACCGCTTCTTCTTCCTCTTTTTCTTTCGCTTGGTTGTTCCCTTTCGTCACCTGATCCCTTTGCGCCCCTTTTGCCGTGTTGTTGCAAAAAAGTTCTTCCACAAAGGATTGGAATCGAAGCCTCCACCAAAGCAGAAAAGCGAGGAACAGCGGCCAGCGGTTGAAATGATGGGCCGCTCCAGCGGCGAGGCCCAATGCTACCAGAATGAGGGCGCACATCCACACGAGGCCCAGCCGGTACCACAGCGCGGCCATGCCGAGCAAGAGGCCGGCCACAGGTAACCCTGTTTCTGGTCGCATCTCTTCTTCGTCGTTTCTTTTGTTTTTACGTTTGTTTATGTCGACAAACAATCAAAAAGTAAATTAATGTCGACACATTTTTTTGATTTTTGATTGGTTTATTGGAGATATCGATCAGATCGTCGACGAAAATTAATGGATAAGTTTGTTGTCGACATCATTCCGCTCTTCCTCTTGTTGTTGCTTTGTGGGGTGGATCTTCTTCTTGCCGAGCTCCTGCAAGAAGAGCTTGATGACGTTCTTGCCTTTGAGCAAGTTCTCAACGCGAATGCGTTCGTTGGGCAGGTGGGCAGCGTCCGTAGATTGACCCAAGGGCAAATGGATGGCTGGCGCTTTCAGCGACTCCTCCAAGAAAGACGTGATAGGAATGGTTCCTCCTATTGTTTTATTTTCGAACGTGTTAGGAAAACCAAAGGACCGATAAAAGCCAACAAGAGAAAGAGAGAGAAGAAGAAAGCTAAATGAAAAAAATATACCTTCGCGAATATAAACAGGTTTCGTCTTCCACACCTGACGAATGGCGTACTCGGCCGTCTTGAAGACATCGTTGTTAGGATCGCCCAGCCACCAATCTCCCGTATGGCGCACTTCAATCGAGAGACTGTTGCCCGATCGGAGTTTCTTGAACTCCGCTTCAATAAACTCCGTTACCAATGAAATCACTTTGTCTGTTTTTTGATTAGGCACAGTTCTGATGCTGATGTTGCCGACCACTTGACGAGGAATGACTGTGGACATGCTGTCCATCTCGACTGCTGGTTGTAAGGAGGCAGAACGGTGATGATGATGATGTTGGTTCATTTGCATGTGGAGATCTTCTTCTCTGGGAGAAGAAGAAAGACAAGGTGACGGTTGTAGAGCGGGATGCAAACAGTGAGGATCAGAAGAAGCAGGAGGAGCGGATGGAGAGTTTGGGTGGAAAGAAGGTTGAACGGCACGTTGGATGGAATGAATGGTTAAAGCGGGTTGTCTCCATCTTCGCATCAAAAGTTCTTTTGGAGAGTCGCTAACGAGACAACTGCTACGTTGGTGAGGTGTTTGGACAGAGAGAGAAGATGAAGATTGAGATGAAGGAGCGGATTCTTCTGTCTGTTGTTTTCTTTCAGCGAGAGGACTGTTGGGACTTTCAATACCAAATCGACGCTTCAATCGAGCGTTGAACTCCACTTCCAGCCCTTCATAGAGTCTCTCTTCTTCTTCTGTTACTGTAGCTACATCCTCATATATACCAGGTATCATTATCTGACATGTTTGTGAAATGTTAACAAAATGTACGAAAAAGAACTTTAAAAAAAAAGAGGAGAAAAAATAAGAAGGTGATTTACTTTGCCATTGCTATCCAAAAGCCGACTAAAGATGGTGATGAGGTCAAACATTGGTTCGTGGATAATTCCTCCATCGATACCGCTGTGAAGGTCTTGCTTGACTTCGCTTTGTACGGTTACTGCCAATTGGATAACTCCTCTTAGTCCATAAGAAAGACAGGGCGTCTGTTTTGTCAAAAGAAGAGTGAGAAATAAGAAAGATGAAGCAACGAAATAATTTGGAGCAAACAAACCTTTTCGCCAAGCCAAAAATTGTTGGAAAATAAAAGAAGATCAGTGCCTTTGAACCAATCCAAGTTGCTCTGTATCGCATTCCTGAATCCACCGGAATCATTCTCTTCCTCTCCCTCTATAACCAATACCACGTTCACCGGTAAGTCGCTCAAATCCAATTCTCTATCTCCATTTTCTTCCTCTCCGTCTTCTTCCTCTTCTTCACTCTTATCCTCCAAGACGAAATGTTCCTCTTCTTCCTCAATTTCCTTTCTTTCGTGTTCATCATCTTCTCTTTCATTGTCTTCTCCTTCTCCTTCTTCCGCCACTATTTTACATACCCGCTTCGAACAACCGCCTTGTAGCTCTTCCAACATTTCCTTCACGGCAAACAACAACGCTAGAATTGGTCCTTTGTCGTCCGTAACACCTCTACCGTAAAGATAACCATCTCTGCCTGTAAGTTGAAACGGAGGAGAGATCCATCCATCAGTATCCTTGGCAGGGACGACATCGTAATGGCCGTAGAACGTGATGGTTGGCTTTTGGTTCATGCCATAGTTCTTCGTGCTGCTTCCTTTCTGTTCTTTGCTAAGAGGAGTTCTTGCCAAGACCACTGGGTTCTTGCCTTCCATTCCTTGTACCAGTCTGGACTCGAAGCCTAAATAACGCAACAATTGACGCAGAAAACGAGCTCCTTTCCAGCATTCGACAGTCATGCTAGGATCGCTACTGACGGTTGGAATGGCTACAAAGTTTTTCAATGTTTCAATCATTGTCAATTCCTTGCTTCCTATTTTTGTTGCTATAATCAGTAAAAGTAAAGGAGAGAATGAAGAATGAAGAACGAGAATATAAAATGCTTACTGCATTCAGCACGTGATACTTCAGCATTAACTTTTGTTTCTATATCGAAACTGTCCCAAATCTTAACTTCGTTGTTCGCATCAGCGCTGAAGAGAATAGGGCCTCTAGTGACCAGAGCCAACACTTCGCTTCCGCTTTTTATACTCTGAAGACAGTTGTAGTCCTTCTTGTCGAAAATCTAAAAAGGTTGAAACTAAAAATAAGAAAAGGATCAAGAGAAGAATACAAGGGAAGAGAAGAATGTAAGAACAACCTTAATGCTCTTATCAGCAGAAGCTGAAAATAAATACAAGTTGCTTGTAGCCAAAGAAAGAATGTCATCGCGATGATGTCCAGCAATAGTCCTAGTGAGATAAAACGTTTCCAAATCCCAAACCTGTATTTACAACAATATCAACGTAATGAAGCTTACAAGCGAATGAGGGGGAATGGCACCTTGATTGTTTTGTCTTGGGAGCCACTGTACAAAAACGCATCATCGCACACCAACGCTAATACGCATCCTTCGTGTCCCGTTAAGGTTTTGACTTCTTTCATCGAATCTTTCTCCCATACCTTGTAGAAAACAATCGTCAAAAACAAATTTAGAAGAGAGAGAGAGAGAGAGAGAGAGAGAGAGAGAGAGAACAAACACAAAGAAGAGCAAGAGCGAACCTTGATTGTGCTGTCACCGGAAGCACTGAATAAGTAACTTTTGTTCGGAAGTAAGTCGTAAACGTAGCTGTGATGATGCTTTGTGGCAAGAACAAGCTCTGGAAGCTCCATAATGTCTACGCGAGTTCGTCGCTCCTCTCTCATCAATTGCAATACCTTGCCCAAATGTATCATCTAAATACCATTCAAGATCAGAAAATGGATAAAGGCGTCCATGAGAGAAGGAGAAACGAAGAAAGGAGACAGAAGGTGGCACAAGATAACATGAAGCCAAAAGACAAATTAGCAACCTTGATGGTGGTATCTTGGCATCCAGCGTAAAGGAAGTCATTCGAGATGCTAAGTGAAAAGACTTGACTCATGAAACCAGTAATGGTACCAACGCACTGTAACACTGATATGTCCCAAATCTTTTATCGCGTCAAAGTTAACTAAATTGTCAGTATGCGGACAAGAAAGGAGAGAAAGAGAAAAAGAGAGAGAGAGAGAGAGAGAGAGAGAGAGAACAAAGGTGAGCAAGAGAGAACCTTGATGGTGTGATCGGAAGAGGAAGACAAAAGGTAGGCATCATCTTTGACTGCTAAAGTGAGAACGCTGCGCGTGTGTCCTTCCATCGTCGCCCTCAGCTTGTAATATTTCAAATCCCAAACCTTCAAACATACAATTGCGTTAACCTCAGCGCCAATGAACGGAACAAGAGAGAGAGAGAGAGAGAGAGAGAGAGAACACAGCGACATAGAGACAGAAGATACAGATAAAGGAGGAAACAAGCGAAGAAAGAGCATATAGGGAGAATGGAGCGGAGCGAGGGGAACAGGAAGAGGTAAAGCGAAAAAGAGATGAAATAAGAGAGAGAGAGAGAGAGAGGAAAGAGAAGAGAAGAGAGAGAAAGAGAGAACCTTGATAGTGGTGTCCTGGGAGGTAGAAAATAAAAAGTCCTTGGCAAAGGCCAAAGCGACAACCACGTCCTTGTGCCCCGTCAGCGTCTGATAGCAGAAATAGGAGTAGCGCTTTGCCCTGGAGGCTCTGCTCCTCGTTTGTGCCCTTTTTCTGCCTCCACCTCCTCCTCCTCCTTTGGACGAAGAGGAGGAGGAAGAAGGAGAGTGGGAGAGGGCGAAGTCGTCGTTGGCCAGGTTAAGTACAATGTCTCGGGAGGAGGTCATCGGGTTTCTTTGGCCGCGAAGGAGGTGTTGTTGCGGCGAAGGAGCGGCGTCGGTGAGGGGTTTCTTGGTCACCCCAACCGTTGCAGTTCGTCGTCGTGAGAGAGAAGGAGAGTCGTACACATCCATAATTGTTTTTTTTCTTGTGTTGATGTTTTGTTTTTTTTTAAACAAAATTATTTTTTTTAAAATTTGAAAGTGTTGTCTTGTGTTCCCTGAACTCCAAAAAAAAAAAGAGGGGGGACGTCAGTGTTGTGGTGTTGGCGCGAGGAAGGGGTTTGGAGGGGTTTGGAGGCAACACAAAATATTTGATGCGTCGCTCCTGGTTTTTGCTTTCTTTTTTGTTAATTGTGATTAAACCTTTTGAAAAACTATTGGTTAAAATCAAAAAAACGTTTGAAATCTATTGGATATCTGATTATATGATCTTAAAGACTAATATCCTCCATTAGAAAATCAAAAACCATTTGAAAAAAAAAATCAAAGAAGAAAGAAAGAGATGCAGAGCGGAAAGCATGCCGCGCCACAAACGCAGCGGCCAGCGAACCGTGGCGGCAAGAAGAGAAAGAAGAACAAGGGCCAGGGCATGAATAACCCGCACAAAGACGCACATCAACGTATCAACTTTCTCTACCAGGCCGCCCACGTTGCCATCCAGCAAGGCCACAAAGAGTTGGCGCGGCACCACATCCGTACCATGAGAGGCGTTGCTCGCAAGCTTGTTCTTCGATTGTAAGAGATCTCTTCTTCTCTTCTCTTGCTTCCTTCTCTCCTTTTTCTTTCTCCTTCCCACTTCTTTAATCAACTTTTCCTCTTCACTCCTATTCTTCTTCTTTCTTCTTCCCCCCTGTTTTTCACTCATCCACTCTACGGTGGTAGAGATCCAGAGGTGAAGCGCACCATTTGCAAGAAGTGTGACATGCTGCTGGTCCCTGGAAAGACGGCACGCATCCGCGTGCGAGCGCACCGCGACACGCACCAGGTGTTAGTTTGCCTGGAATGCGGCTTCCTGAAACGCTATCCCACTCCATTTCCTTCATCCAGTTCCTCCACTTGCTCTGCTTCCGCTTCTTCATCCATGGAAACACAAGAAAGCAATAGTTCTTCTTCTTGTTCTTCTTCTTCTTCTTTTTCTTCTTCTTCTTCTTCTTCTTCTTCTTCTTCTTCTTCTCCAGGCCGTCATCCACAACAACAAGAAGAGGAAACAAGAGGCATGATGATAGAAGTGCCTCAACATATGCACAGCCGTCTGCTCTATCCGAATCCCCTGTGCATTCTCACTGTCGTTGCTTCAACAGACCACTCGTCTCAGCAGCGGCTTGGCGTTGTTGTTGCTCCGTTTGTGACGTGTTTAAGCAACTGGGTAAATATATATACTTTTTCTACCGTTTGTTTCACATCATAGCCGTTATCTTACTTTTATTTATTTATTTTTTAAAAAAAACAAAAGAGCAAGTTTTGTTGTTGCCTAAAAAGAAGTCACTATGTTACAGCAATGGTGCTTCGCAATAAACACTTTGGTAAGTTTGTTTGTTTGTTTCGGTGTTTTTGGTCTGTTCTCTATTCTATCGCCTTGTTTTTCAGGCTTTTTTCTCGCAACAACTTTGTTTTTTATTAAACTTTACAAACATCAAGTGTTGAATGTGGCTGCTGCCGGAATGGAAGAACTGATAGCGAAGTTACCTGGTACCCACAATGAGTGGAACAACAACGATGCTCCTCAACCTTCCTCGTTACACCTTTGTAAACCCGGCGATTGCAAGCCACTTCAAGGTGCTTTCTCTTTGTTTTCCTTCTTTTCCTATTGCAATCTCTACTTTGCTCTCTCTCTCTCTCTCTCTCCCTCCCTCTCTCTTATGGATTTTGTTATTGACAAACAAAGAAGCGGAGCAAATAGATGGGAACGATGTTGCTCTCACCAACTCTCCTGCTCACATGCGCTGTGCCATTGAGGCTACTTTATCCGAAGAAACTGCAGAAGATGTGGTGCTGCTGTGCAGAATAGAACGAGCGTTCGTGCGGGAAGAATATTGGGACGGTAAAACCTTTCTCGGAAGAATGCCCAAAGGAAGGAAAGCAATCCCACCACCTCCCTTTGTGAAATGCATATCCCCTGCTGACGGATGCTCTCCGAGTTTTGCTATTGCTTTTCCACTTTGAATAACTTATTTCTTTCACTCACTTTTCGTCTTATAGTCTCTTCTCTCTCTTTCTGGTTTTAGTGTTTTCAGTTTAAACAATATACAGATTTATAGCAGGCAGTACTATACTGCCCGCTCTTTATCCACAAACAAGGTCATCACCATTCCACTTTGTTATTGTGAAGAACACCCTTCACCCTCGACGGCGTTCGTAGCATCGGCTGCGCTATCCGTAAGTCTCCTCTTCCCATCCTTCCTCTCATCTGAAACACATTGTTAACGTTGTTGTTGTTGTTGTAGCTCGTCGTGCTGTTCGCCCAACAAGAAGTGTTTTGCCAAGCCATCTCTCCTTTGGTCATCAACGTCTTCACCGCGGCGTCTGCATTCTGGCAAAAGCTCTTCAAAGGCAAGTCCTCGTCTCCTCCCCACGCATCGCACTCCTTCCTCTTGCTATCAGCTCCTGTGGCGCTCTCATTACAAAACCAACAGGAGGCCACGTCCCGAAAGTACCAGCAGATGGGTCCCGCGCCGCTCACCTCCGAGCTACAGGCTATCTCTGCCAACACGCAGTTGCAATAGCAACTCTCCGCCGGCCGCAAGAGGCCGCACGCCTCCCCTGCCACGAACGTGCAAGTGTCGTGGAAAACGCAGGCCTCATCCACCTCATCCACCGGCGGACACTCCTTGGTGCAAACACTCCTTGGTGCAATTGGGAGAGAGGTGATAGTCCAGCTGGCCCACCCGAGGGGGCACGCAGCTAGGGCAGGGCTTGCCATCGCAGCAGTCCTGAAAGCCACCGTGTTGGGGGCCGCACCAATTGCCATGAAAGTTGAGGCGCGGTGCCCCCACCACCTCTGCCTCCAACTCATCGTTGTTGTCGTGGAGGACGGCGATGCGGTTTGCCGCTAGAGCGACACAACAAAGGGAAAGCAGGAGAAGGCAGAGCGTGGCAGAGGAGGAGTAACGAAGGCGAGGCATGCTCGAGGTTGAAAGGGAACGCGCAAGTGTTGACGCAGCTCGTTTGTTTGTTTTGTTTTGTTTTTTCAAACTGTTATAGTTTTCTTTCGTTTCGCTTTTTTATCTTAGAGTTTGGGCGGTAACTCTTGGTTTTTTTTTTGTTTTTGTTTTTTTTTTTCTCTTCTGATTCTTCTGGCAACTGCCAAGAAAACTACTGTATAGGTTGGGAGAGGGAAAGGGCTCATTTTTCGCTTTTTCGACGTTGTTGCTCGAAAAAACATGGAAATGTTTCGCTTTTTGAAATGAGCCAATCGCGCGCGTTTCTCCACGTCAGCGCACGTGCATTCCCTCGTTCAGAACCGCTGCAGCTTTTCTGTACGATGCCTGAACTATTTTGTTTTCCGGTAAAAGGCGCACCCCCTTGCGAAACGATACCGGACGCCATAATGGCGGAGGAGAACGTGAATTCTGGACAGCCATTGCCCGCCTCCGATTCCCAGGGTGACGATGCGACTCCTCATATTGGACTAAATGAAAATGCAAAAGAAGAAAATAGTAACGAAAAAGAGGGAAAGGGATAAGTTTTTAGGTGCGAAAGCAGCAGCCCGGAAGCATTTTTGCTGTTAACTGCCCAAAAAAAAAATAGCCGCAGCGGAGCTTGCAGCTGCTGCTATTTTTCCTTTCAATCCCTTGCTTTATCTATTCGAGAGACCCAAACAACAAACAACAAAGAGAAAGCCGCAAATCCAAAAAAAAAAGGAACCAAATTTTTTCCAATCCAAAGAAAAAAAGACGGCCAAAAAAGCTTCTATTGAGACAATAGATTCATGGTAGGAGAGCTTTACGAAGTTGCTGTTGTTGGTTCTTCTTCTTTGCTGTCTCTGTTCGCTACTTTGGAGAAGGACTTTTTCGCTCGAACGTCCACTGGCTATTAGATTTTAGTATTTTTTTTGTTTTATTTTTTCATCTGTTTCTTTTTTTTTCCACAACAATGGACTTTTGGTACGTTCGCTTCGCTCTCTCTCTCTCTTGTCTGTCTGCTCTCTCCCTCTCTCTTCTCTCTCCCTCTCTCTCTCTCTCTCTTCTCTTTCCTCTCCCTTGTGCTGGGTTTTTCTTCTTTGCATCATCGGTCTCCTATGTCTATACATCTATTGATTCTATATATATGATGAAGCGAGGTACAAGCAGAGGATCCAGCGCCCGGCTCTGGGCTTAAGCACTTTATTGCTGGTACCTTTGCCGGAATGTCCGGCGTTTTTGTAGGTCACCCTTTCGACACGTTAAAGGTGGGCTCTTTTTCTTTTTGTTGTTGTTTATCTGTGCTCTCTTTTCTCGGTGCTCTCTCCTCTCTTTACTGCTCTTGCTCCTTTCTCTCCCCTTTTTCCTCTCTCCTCTGCTCTCTCCTTTCTCCTATGCGCTAAAAGTATTCGTGTGGTTATGCATTGTAGGTCAGGTTGCAAACGGCGCCAAGAGGAACCTACAAGAACCTCTTCGACTGTTTCACGAAGACGGTTAAAAAGGAAGGGCCGCGGGGCCTTTACAAAGGTCTTTCCTCTCCGCTTATGGGTGACTCGCTTACCAACGCCGTTATCTTTGGGGTGTATGGCGCTAGCCGAAGGATTCTCCTCGAGGACGGAGAAACGGAGGCAGATTTTGACCACCTTCCGCTTTGGAAGATCAACTTGGCTGGATCGATGGTTGGCTTTCTTTCCTCTTTTCTTTTCTTTTCTTTTCTTTTGTTTTTTTTTGTTTTTTGTTTCCTGTTTCTCTGTTCTTTTAGCTTTGCGGTTTGTTGTTTGTTGTTTGCTTTAGAAGAGAGAGGCTGATAGTGTTTGTAAACAATTGGAGTAGGTGGGATTGGCAGCAGGTACAATTTTGACTCCGGTGGAACTCATCAAGATTCGTCTTCAACTGCAAACTAAAGGCAAGGGAGAGCGCCTTTACAACGGCCCCTTTGATTGTGCTAAGAAAGTCATTAAGAAGGAAGGAGTGAAGGGCTTGTTTAGAGGTCTGGGCGCCACTTGGACTCGTGACATTCCCTCTTTTGGTATCTATTTTGTAGTTTATGAAGGTTTACGCAGGTAACTTTCGTTTTTGTATTTCTCTTGTTCTCCTATTTTTCTTGGTTCTCTCTCCTCTCTACTCTCTACTCTCTACTCTCTCTCTCTCTCTCTCTCTCTCTCTCTCTCACACACATCTCAATCTTTCTGTTCCCTCACATATTCGTGTTTTCTTTTTTAAATCAGAATGTTGTTGAAAGAAGGAAGAACGTTGGATCAACTGGCTCCATGGAAACAGCTCATAGCGGGTGGTGCAGGAGGCATGGCCGCCTGGCTAGTTTCATACCCTCAAGACGTTATCAAATCTAGGATGCAGGTTTGTTACTCTTCTCACTTCCAGCTTCTATTCTCTCTCTCTCTCTCTCTCTCTCTCTCTCTCTCTCTCCTAAGGACTGACTTGAGCTCTGTTTTTTTAAAAAAAAATAGATGGACGTTGAACAAAAATATAGAAACATGTGGCACTGCATGAGAGAGAGCTACAACGCAGGCGGCATGCGAGTGTTCCTACGAGGCATGGAAGTGACGCTATTGCGAGCTTTCCCCGTTAACGCCGTTATCTTTTTTGTCTATCAAGGCCTCATGGCGCTTGACTGGTGACGAACGCAAAAACAGAAGAAATACAAAGATTTACCCTTTCTTTCTTTCTCCTGCTATGCATTTCAGGTTGTCATTGCCTCATATGAAGGAGAGTTCTCGTTGTGAAGGAAGGAGTAAAGTTTCATGGAGCTGTCGGTGGATGCGGTGAACACTTCGTCTTCGTGAATGTCCATGTTGATGATGTCTCTCTCGTGAGCGGCAATACTGTACAAATAGTGGGGAGAAAATTCTCCCTCTGCATCATTTGTTGACGCTGTTGGTATCACTTTCCGATCCCACACCTTTGTTTTTGTTGAAGAATTAGCAGAAGGGCCAGGGGAGGCACAAAAAAAAAAGCATACCTTGATGGCACCATCACCACCGCCGCTTACAATCTTGGTGGCGTCAATGTGCACGAACTTGACGTAGCCTGTATGACCATCTAACGAACACTTCAGCTCGCCAGTTGCTCTGTCCCACACAGTCACATGACCTATTCGATCTCCTGCCACTTTGTATGTAATAGATGTTACTCAAAGAGAAAGAGAATATAGAAAAGGAGAAACCACGAAAGAGAAAGAAGAGCGAACAGGAGAACGAACCAATGTCGTTTTCATCAAACGCAACGCAACGAAGTTCAGAAGGAGCATTTATCTCGTGTAAGCATTTGCCGCTCTCTATGTCCCAGACGCGTATATTTCCTCTCAACGAGCTAGAGACAAGCGTGTTGCGATCAAACTGCAATCCCATTATCCCTTGCTGATGACCAGCCAACGTCCGCACACACTTTGGTATTGGCAATGGCTCGTCGCGTTTCGTTGTTGGCAATAAACTGCTTCTCTCTTTAGCGTTTTCTTGAAGCTCACCATCGTCGCACGTATCGTCTTGTTCGTTATGTTCTTCACTGTCTTTTGGCATGTACTTCCAACCGGGGGACCACCTCCATAACTTTACTGTAGAATCACCAGAACCAGTTGCCAAAAGTTCTTGCGTGTACTGTAACGACAAAGATGAACGAGAATTAGAGCAGAGAGAGAGAGAGAGAGAGAGAGAGAGAGAGATGAAAGAGAGAAGAAAGAGAAGAGAACGAGAAGATAGATGGATAGAGGAAGAGGACGGCGTAACGTGGGTGAGACAAGCACCAACCTGTAAACGTTTAACCCATCCGGTGTGTTTGCGCGTCCTATATACACATTTGCCATCCCAATTCCAGACTCTCACAGAATGGTCTCCCGAACATGACACCACCTTTTTCGGGAGTGAGGAGGCAATGTCAGTCCGATCAGAGAGAAGAAGAAGAACAAGAAGAAGAGAAGAGAGAAGAGGAAGTAGAGAGAAGGGAGCAGAAAAGAGGGAGAGAAGCGAGAAGAGTGAAGAGAGGAACAAGAGAGGTACTTGCCTTTTCGTCGTCATACTGTACAGCACCAATCCAGTCGCCATGTCCATCGAGCTGCAGCAACGTCTGCCCGCTGTACTTGTGCAAGACCTTGATGGCCGAGTTCTGCAGGCCAGCCACAACTTTGTGGTCATCAAAGCGAACGGCGTAGACGGGGGAGCCCACCGACAGAGAAGCCTTCAGCGCCCAGTTTCCTTCTCTCCAGTTCTTCCGCGTGCGACAGCGTCGCATGAATAAATCTCTCCATTTCCATCGTCCCTCATTTGTGGTTCCTCTCATCAGCAAGCCATCTTTTTCTATTTCTGCTTTTGAAGAAGAAGAAGAAGAAGAAAAACAAGAAGAAGAAGAAGAACAAGCAAAAGAGAGGAGGGAAAAGTTTCGTAGGAAGAGCCCTTTCCAAAGAGTTTCATCCGAGGAGACGCTACGCAAAGTGTTATTGGTGGCTCCGAACGAACAGAGATCGGCCGCTCCGACGTAAGACAACACGTGAAGTATGACTTCGACTGGCAACGAGGTCAACAAGAGTTCTTCTGCCTCTTCTTCTTCTTTGCCTCCATCAAATGATATCTCCATCTCCAATTCTTTCTTTCTTTCTTTTCTAGTCCCCAAATTATTTCATTCATTTATCGAATTTTTTGATAACCCACAAATAGTTAGCAGAAACTAACTATAATCGATAAATATTTTAATTTTTGATGATATATTCAATCTATACAATTAATCTTGAAATTATCAATATTTTCAGTTTATTGTTGGCGATTATTTACAGATGGGAGAGGCAGCAGCCAGGGGATCGTGCCGCCATGATACGATGCCTGCGAGGATGCGCGAGTGGTGTTGTAACTTGTCGTGAATGGTGTGTTCAGTGGCCGGTACTCCCATTTTCTTTGCCATATACTATCCACATATTTGGTTGTTTGGTTGTTGTGTTTGTTAGGAAGACAATAAGCAAGAGGAGAAAGAAGAGAGAGGAGAGAAAGTAGATAACCTGTTGTACGTTGTCTGCGTACAGCTGAGGATCAGCGAGCTCGTCGAAGGAAGGATAGTAAGCAGGCAAGAAGGTAACCTCAACAGGAATGTAGAATTGAGTCAACAACTGGAAGAGATGCAAATAAAATGGAATGCTCTCCCACGTTGGACTCCACCGCCTAAATGGAAACCTTTTTGATATTTTTTCCAGTTTGAATGTTGGTGAAATATGAAGAATTAAGAAGAATGGAATAAGTTGGCGAACCTCGTAAAGACAGGTTGAATTGGATAGCCACCAGCAAAAGCACCTTTGTGGAAATGAACTACAGGTTGCTGCAGTTGAGTATCGAAATAGAAGAACACTATTGTTACGTACTAAGGTATCTTCCGTTGGTGGTAGTGCCCTCCGGAAATATTAACAATGGAGGTACCCCTTGGATGAGCAATTAAACACATGGAACCGATATCAGAGAGGAAGATTGAATACCTGTCTGGCCATCTTTTTGCTGCTCTTGTCTGGCAATGATGCCTTGAATGCCAGATATGGCAGCTTCTTCCTCGTCCTTATTACGTTGTCGCGCTGGGCGAGCGTCTTTCTGTTCAGCTGGTGGATGAATTTGACGATGTCGACGACGAGCAGCAACACCACTGACATGCTTTGTTGCTGAGGTCGTTGCGGTGGTATCCGTTGCGATCGTGGAAGGGCGATCGCGCAGATGATTCTCCACGAACACGCATTGAAAGACGTGTTTGGCAAGGTAGCCAATTACTGGAATGTCTCTTATTGATCCCTTTTGTTTTTGAAAGAATAAAAGAACTGCTCCCCTCACCTCTCTCTCTCTCTCTCTCTCTCTCTCACTCACTCTCTCCATTTCTCTTGAAAGAACGAATACCTTGGCCACAAAGGATGGAAAGAAAAGAGCACCGTACACGAGCACATCGACATACGATAAGTGATTTGACACAAGCGTGCTCACCTTTGGCTGAGGAACGAAGTGAGAAAGGATTGAGCCGGGGGGGGAAGAAGGGACTGAGAGAAGAAGAAGGCATAATACATCTCTGTGGCCAGAGGTCTTGATCCTGAAAACGCCCAGCAGGAGCAGTGCAGCACGAAGGGAGCGTCGACCAAGCCACCGCAGCATGGGCATAGCAGTGGGGGCGGGTAACAGCCCCTGCAGCACAACAGCTATGACAAAGTAAGACGCCAGCGCAACGCACAACACAAATAGTCTCATCGGCAACAAGAAGAACGCAGCAAAGAGGGTCTGTTGTTCCCAATCGATATTTTTTTTTCAGTCATTGAGCTCTAAAATGGAGCAAAAAAAAAAAAACGAACACATCTGCTGACCTTGAGCAGTGTCCATAGTAAAGATAGGATGCCTCGGTATGGCGGTTGAGGATGGACAAACGGGGCTGCTTGTCGTGCAAGAGCTATTGCCTCTTCCTCTTCCATTTTCTTTTCTGTTCTTTTCTTGTTTTTTTCCAAAAAAATGTCCTCATCTGGTTGGATTCGATCGCGCGTCCAACTTTTTTTGCGTCTTGAAAAAATGGATCGTTAGGAATGAGTGTCGAACCCGAGCTAAAAGTTTTGTCTTTACAAACAAAAAAAAAGAGGGTCATTTGTTGGAAGAAGAGGAGGAGGGAGAGGAAGCGTTTGCTTGAAGACTTGGTTGGATGCGCTCCCAGTAATACATGATGACGCTGCCGCTGACGATGAAAATGGCGGCAAATACCTGAGCATTCAGCGGCACGTCAAAAAGAATGTTGGAGAACAGGGCGGATAGCAACATCTCGGCCCCATTCGCAAACTCCTTGATGAGCACGTTCAGATGCTTCAGCAGCAAGGCCGTCATGAAACCTCCTCCGCCTCCCAACAATACCATCGGACCCATCACTGATAGCGACCAATTACGAAACAAAAAGCCTTTGGCGCCGAAAGCAAAAAGTGAGTTAATGCTCTTGCCAAATGATCGAGGAAGGGAGCACGCATAAAGCAAAGAAGACGGAAGCAAAAGATAAAAAAAATACCTGAATCGGGTCGAAACAGAGTCTTGACAAAGATCGTGGCGATGTTGAGGGAGATGGTAAAGATGTAGAGGTACATGTTCTGCAGGTTGATGTCCAGCTTCATGTCCCTCTTCAGGGCCACCTCATTGTATACCCCTCCCAAGCTGCCCAGCAGGGCCTGAAAGCCGATGACCAGCAGCGGGGTGGCTGCTAGCTGCAAGGGCTCCCCCCATTTCATGATGGCGCAGCCCAAAGTGAGCGCCACGAGAGCGATCCACTTTCGTTGGCCCAGCTGCTTGTGGAAGAAGATCTGGAAGAGGAGGCCGCTAAAGGCGATCCTTGCATTGATCAGCACTCGGTACGTTCCTTTGTGGAGCAAATGAGAAACAAACAAAGAAAGAGAGAAAGAGGAAGGAGGAGTTTCCTACCAGGGTCGGCGATGGTCAAGGCAAAGTAGCGGACGAGGTTGTAGAGAGTGTAGACGAGGGCCGGCACCGCAAAAATGGACGCCCTGCCGAAATACTGTTTGAACTGTTCCACGCTGCCTCCATGCCTATGTATGTTAAAAAGAAAAAAGAAGCAGCAAAAGTTAAGCATCTCATCTCATCTCATCTCTTCACAAATCAGTGAAAAAAAAAAACAAAAGAAAAACGGAAACTTACGAAAAGTAGAGACTCGATGCCACTACCATTTTGAAGATCTCGACGGTCAGGGTGACGCTCGCTCGGTCAAAGTCGACGTCACGGGCGCTGTAAATGATGAGGCCCTCGGCGGTCCAAAGCCCGACGTAGAGGCTCACCAGCACGAGGCTGGCCGCCAGCCCGTATGTGGCCTCCTTGGCCTGCGTCTCCTCCTTCTTCTCCGGGCCCGTGTCCACGTCCACACGTATCTCCTCGTCGTCCCCTCTGTTCTTTGACACATTCATTCTCTCTTTTTTTTTTGTAATTATTTTTTGTGCGTTTGCGCTGTTTGCCGTGCGTGCGTGCGTAAGGTGCGAGGCGGGTGGGTTCCTCTTCTTCTTCTTTTTTTTTTTTTGATGCGTTAATGGTTTGATACGTCCAACCGGCCTCCGGCACCTTTCTCTTCTCTCTGTTTATTATTTGGCTTTTGGGAGGTGAAATTCCTTTTTCCTTCTTTTATTATTCCAGTTTTTGTCGACACATTCCTGGAATTTTTTTGAAAGAAGAGAGGTTGGGCAAATGCGACGAGACCTTGTGCTTGGCCCAAGGGAAGGATGGGAAGGGGAGAGATTTTGAAAAAAAAAAAAAAGGAGAATGTCGCCATTCTGGACTTTCTTTGGGGTTAAAATGATAATGAAGATTATTTATTATTTTTTTTTTTTTGCTTGAAGAGCTAGTTTATACAGTGTATGAGAACGGTGGCATCAGTGATAATTGTTCCCTCGGATCCGCTTTCTCATGTTGACCTAAAGAAAACGAGTAGTGAAGTGAACGTTACTCACACGCAAAAAAAAAACCCCGCAGTCACAGGGAAAGAAGTTGTGGCATGTCAGCGGACTAACCTGGTTGTGTTTGCACATGTGGTAGGAGGTCCGCACTCGCTTGCAGTCGCCTATTTCATCCTCATCCGTGGACTGAAGGCACTCGTGAAACGTCTTCCCGTTCTCCCGCATGCACTTGCTCATCTTCAAGCAAGCAATAAGCTCTTCTCGGATCCCCTTGCAGGACGATGACATGTTCTCCTCTGCTGCTGCGCGGTGGTTATTTTCTTTTACAGATGTCTACAAAAATTATTTTACGTCGACAGTGGCGTGCGCTCGCTGTCTATTAATCACGTCGACATGAAAATTCGAAGAATCTCCTATCCACTCTCACTGTCTTGGAACATTCACATAAAGTTGAGAGAAGAAAGCAGAAGAAGAGAGAGCAATCAACACCCAGAAGCAAACAACAGCAAAGCTCACAAAGATGGAGCAGTGGACGTTGCATGTGGAGGCTCCACGCAAGAGCAACCACAAGGAATACGAGAAATGCATGATCCAGTTCTGCCCAATCTACAGCGTGAAAGCCCTCCGCCATCAGCTCTGCCGTGCACGCTTGATCCTGCCCGAGCGCACCCGATTGCTTCTGCTCAAAGAGGTAGCAGCGCCAGCGGCCCACGCGGAGCACCACAAAGCGAAAGATGAGCACAAAAGTGAGAATGGAAAAGCAGGGGATGCAGATCGTGTTGCTCCTCAACAAGCTGCAGAGAGAGAAGAGGGGGATGAGATGATGATGTTGGAGGAGGAGCGGAGGGTCAAACCTACTAGTTGGGTGCTGCTGGACAAGGAGGAGCTCAGCTTGGAGGAGGCGGGAGTGCAGGACTACAGCCTTATTTACTTGGAGCTGAAGGATGAGAAGGACCGTTGGCCTACGGATAAGATCAAACCGCCCCCTACTTTTCTGCAGCGGCGGGATGGGGGCGCCATGGATGAGGGAGCGAGACGAGCATTCGAACGGCGCTATTCCATGTGGCGGCACATGCAGCGCTCTGGTTATCAAGGAGGACAGGTACGTGCTCTTCCATCTTTCTCTTCACTTCTGCTCCTGTGCTTTGCAGCTTTTCCCTTCTTACTCTTCTCCCTCTCTCTCTCTCTCACACTGTACTCTCTTTTCCTTTTATGTATCCTTTCCTCTCCTTTTCATGAAAAGATACCACAGGACAACAACTGGAATGACCAGAGCTTTGTGGACGCTCTTGCCAGAGAGGCTCAGCGGGATAGAGGCAATCAAGCTGTCGACACTCTTTTGGCTGGAGCACCAGAAGAGGATGTACAAATGGAAGCGGCACTGATGGTCTCTCAAGAGGAGTTTGCACGGCAAGACAGGGAGGAAAGAGAGTTTAGGGAGCAGATGGCAGCGGCTGGCTATATGATCAAAGACATTCCAGGAGATGGCAATTGTCTATTTAGCGCTGTGGCGGATCAAGTCTATGGTAGCACTCAGCAACACAACGAGCTTCGACAGATGTGCATGGATTACATGGTCTGAGATTTTTCAACCTTCTATTTATGCTTTTGTTTTCTCCCTTCTCTCTTCTTTCTTCCTTCTCGTCAGTGATAACCAAAACTCTTCTAGGAAAGAGATAGAGATCATTTCTCGCAATTTGTGACAGAAGACTTTAACGACTATATACGACGGAAGCGCAGAGCGGGTGTCTTTGGAAACAACTTGGAAATACAGTGCATGTCAGAGATGTTTGCTCGCCCCATCCAAGTCTTCTCACAACGGCACGGAACAGGTAGCTCGTTTTCACTTCTGTTTTGTTTTTGGGTCTTTCCTTCTAATTAGTGTTTCGTTGGCTAAAACAATAGAACCTTTGAATATATTTCAAGGATTGTACAGTCGCAACGCCAAACCCATACGTATCAGCTATCATAGAGGAAACCATTACAACTCTGTTGTCAACACAGACAGCGAAAGGGAACGGGAGGAGGAACGTCTTGCTTCTCTTCCTCCTGAAATGCCATCAGAGCGTGCGGATGCCAGTATTTGTCCTCTTTGTCAACTTCCATGTGCAAATTATGAAGAACTTCAGGTTCCATTCCCTTTTTCTCCTTTCATTGTTTTGTCAACTATTTATTGACCATCTCTTCTCCTTTTGTAAAAAAATGCTTTCAAAACAGGTTCATATGTTAACAACATGTCCAGCCTCTACTGTACAAAACGTCGATTTGGTTGGTCTCTTAACAGACGCTCAACAAAGCTCTTCTTCTAATTCTTCCTCATCTTCCTCAACTTCTACCTCTTCCGCGTCAACAACTTCAACGACAACGGAGGACTTGCTTTTTTGTTCATTATGTGATGCTCCTGCCGCAAACTACGAAGAGCTTCAGATCCACATGCTATCTTCTTGTCCTTACCGGGATGCTTTCTCTTCCTAACTTTTTCCACATTTTCTTTGTACAAACAATGGAATGAATGAAGCAACACAGCTTTCTTCAACTCCTTTTTTTTTTTGTTACCCCTCCTTCAATCACTCCTCTTTCATTCTGGCAGTTTACAAGTTTATTCACACCAGGTGTGTTTTGAATTGCTTTTTCTTTGCTATCTTGCGTTAAACTTTGCTCTTTCTCATCAGGTATTTGAGCGATCTCCTTATTTATAAAAGTCTCGCCAAAGAAAGAGAAGCGTACTATCATATAATGGTCGGACTAAAAAGGAGAAGATCGGTTCTCTCCAAAGCCTACAAACGTTTGCTGACTTACGTATGTCTCCCAAACTTCTCTTTCACTGACAACAAAAACACAAGAAGCAACACACTGGTTATGAGCGGGTCAAAGTTTTTATTGCTCGCTTTGATTGTGAGCACTATTCTGTGCATAGCATCAGGGCAAAGCGCCACCATTGACTCTGACTTTGATGCTCTCACTACCTCAGTTCGAGGCAAAAGCTTCAGCATCAGCGGCACCTCTCCTGGTTAGTTGTTCTTAGTCTCACCCTCCCTATTCTTCATTCTTTATTGCTCACCGAGAATGCCGAAACAATACAGGTTCTATCGCAATGAGCGGGCGTTCCTCGTTTCCGATTTTGTTGACAGAGGATGGTTCTGCTGTTGGAGCAGCAGGCCGTTCCTCCTTTTGTTCTGCGGAGGGTGCTTGTTCCAACCCTGGCAGAGGAGTCGTTTTCGCTCACTCCAAGTTTGCGTCAGACTCGTTCTTGTCGACCAGCGGCGACTTGACCACTGTGCTAACGAACGCGTTGTTGTGGGCGAGCAAAGCGAACCGACCAGAAGATATTACTGTGGGAGTTTTAAACTCTGGAACGGTTTCTGCAGCTTGGCTGCAAGCCAGAAACTTCAAAGCAGTAACTCTCTCCAAGATCTCACAAATTACCAGTACATGATCCTTCATACTGTAGTTTGTGTGTTTGTCTTGTTTTAACGGCATGATATCAGGCACGGATGCGATGCTGGTCAACTGGCACTATGCTGGTGTCAACCATTTGTCATTCTATCGCGACTTCCTGCTCGGGGGAGGCGGTTTGGTTCTCGTATCAACACCTCCGAACTTTAGCACTGAAAAATTAAAGGTTGCCAATGAGCTGCTCGACACCGTTGGTTTGCACTTGTCCGTGACTGCTGTGGCCTATGAATGCAAAATCCCAGCAAACCCTCTTCCTCACTTTTACTCCGCTGCTAACGCAGTGGATGCTCTGCAAGACATAAACAACCCTCTTTCCGTAGGAGAGCAACCCATAGCAATCGAAGCCATCAACAAGGTATACCTAGCGGATCCTTACTCTCTTAGCTTTTTGGAAGCAGTCAAAGACCTGCTTCTCTCTCCGGAACCGCCCTATGACTGGATCTGCCCCACGTTTGATAACCCCTTCGTGGTCGCCGAGGAAGATACCTTCAAAGTATTGGTGGCCAAGTTGCAGTCAGTTCTCTTCCAGACCACTGAACCGTCTCACTTCTCAGAGCTGTTCAACAACGGCTTCCATCCTTGCGCCGCTTATTGGCCAGGCCTTCCTTCTGCGACTGCCACACCGATCAAAAGCATAACCATTCCCATCAACACGGATATCATACCTGAAAACAACGCATATCTCGTTGCCTCGGAGTTAGGTTGGTTGTTGGAAACCGGATACTATGCCCCTCCGGGAAAGCCCGTGGAGGTCCTCATCGACGCAGCAGGCGTTGGCAAAGGCATAGAAGTGGAGGTGGGACATCACAGGGCGTCGCTTTGGAACATGCAGGTGTGGACGCGATTCCCGTTCATCCAACGAAGATTCTCTTTAGACAAAGCGACCACAGTGACCATCGGCAACGTTTTCGGAGGGTTGATAAGGATCTGGGTCCCTTGGGGCGTGCGGCAAGGCACCATCAACGTGACGTTGAAGAACATTTTGGAAGCGCCGGTGTTCAGGGCTGGCATTCACACGGAAGTCCAATGGAAGGAGGCTTTGAAACACAAGGCAGCGCCGTGGGGTTTCATCGCCACAAAGAACATGGAGGCTTATGGTGACACCCCGGCCTTTATCGCGTATGCCAGCAGGGCAGAGTTGCTCGCGGTTGATTCCCCGCAAAAGGTTCTATTTTTTATCTTGTTGTGTCTCGATTAGTTTAGTTTGTTTTGCTTTGCTTATTCCTTCATCCATGCATACATGTAGGTGGCGGACCACTGGCAAACGGTAATGGATACAGTGGACCACTACATGGGCTACCAAGGCTATCGTACAAGGGGAGAAGCTGCCACGCCAGATGCCCTAGAGGACTACTCCGAGTTCTCATTTCCGGTTTCGCTGCAAAAATTTCAGTCTGTGGTAACTCCTGATCCTCCTGTGCAGGTCTATGAGCTGCTGAGTATTAATATGCGGGTTGGTTTGCGTTTCTCTTCTATCTAAACCTCTCGCCTCGCCCGTTAATTGTTTTCCGTACAGCATACCTGGAATAAAGAGTGGGAGATTCCGCCGGACACTTCTCACGGTATCCACCTCGTCGTTGGCCTTATTCTACAGTTGATCCACCACCGATCACCTTGGCAGAACAACCTTTCCTCCTACTGGGATGCTGAACACCGTATCGCCGCCAGAATCACTTACAACAATCCAGCATGGGCCACCATAGCCAACACCGCCTTGGCGAATGACTTTTACTTCAACCTGGCAGAAGCCTTTGGATGGGACTTCTATCACAAGGCCTTTGGTCGCTTAATGCGTTGGTTGCAAGGCGATGCCTCCGATCCCGCTTTGGCTGATTTGAACCCCAATAACGCCAACTACAAGAGAAACCGGCTCTACATTCTGTTTTGTGATGCCGCAGAACGAGACCTCAAGGCCTACTTCCTGCGTTACGGGATTGGTAAGAACAATGAGCTCATCTCTCAAGTGGTAATTAGCCAAATCGCTGCACAGAATTATCCCGAGTGGAATGGCAACTCTCCCAGTAGCTCTCTTGAACCTGGTGGCCCATTCCTCGTTGCGGAAGATGCGCTCTTCTCCGTTGTGGACACGTTCGCGGTGGTGGATGACCCAGATCAAGGAGAAATCTATCATTATTCTGTTGTCTCCAAAAACGCAGAGGACCCGTTGTTATTTGCTATTGACGAGTTGACCGGGGAACTGACTCTCATCTTGAGAACCAAGCAACTGTCCGTAGAACGCTCTGTGATTATCAGAGCGATGGGAGATGGTGTTCCCTTCACCAACACTCGCCCCAGCATTGACCGAGAGATCTTGGTCCAAGTGCAGATGGTCAGTGACAGCGCTCCCGTAATCATAACGGAACAACTTCGCATCTTTAGCAACGTTGCCGTCGGTGTTCCGGTCGGTTCCATCGCGGTGGTATCAGCCTCCACGATCATTTCCTTGGAGGTCGTGGTGGGCAATAACGACCAACTCTTTGATCTTCAGCCGAATGGAGACCTGTTGAGGAGAGCGGACTCAACCGTACCACGAGCCCCTTGGCGGCGGCAGCTGGTGGTGAAAGCCACCAACTTGAAGGGTGCGGTGGGGTATGGCAATGTGGAGGTGTGGTGCTGGCCGGAGGGAACCACCACTTTCGCCGGCTTGTTGGAAAGACGGTGGGCAGGACGCAATGCTCAGAATCCTTATGTGGTTACTACAGGTATGTTCCACGAGGTCCTGTCCGCTGCTTGCTTCTAACACACAATTTCTCTCCTTTGCTATTTCCATTTTGTGGCTTGTTGCTCACTTTCAATCACCAGGTTCCCCGAACTTCAAAGGCTACATCAATCGGTTCCAATTGCCGCAGAATGTTGCTGAAGACTATACTCGAATGGTGACCGGATACATCAGAGCTCCGGAGACAGGCCAATACACGTTCTGGTTTACTGCCGATGATATGATGTGGCTTTATCTTTCCACTGACACGAGGCCAGAGCATAAGGTATTAATAGGCCACATTCAGACTTGGACTGCACCATCCGTTTTCATCACCCAAGTGAGTTGCTGTTATGTTTTATTCTTTATTTTCGCTTCCACCCTTTTTCTCTCTCTTAATTTTCCTTATCTTCTTGCTTCTTGTTTTTTTTTTGTTCTTCTTGGCTTTGTATATTTAAAATTTTTTGTTTGGCTACAGGGAGCAAGAAGTATCGTATCTTTGGTGGCAGGACAGTGGTTCTACATTGAAGCCATTCAACTGGAATTTGGTGGAGGTGACCATCTGTCGGTGGCTTGGGATCTCCCCAGTGCTGCGGACAATCCAATACCGACTCTCAATTCGGTCATCACGAATCTGGAGAACAACGGCCTCCCCTCTGACGACAAAGGCTTTTCCACATTTGAGCTGCCTCCCACGAACAAGCCGCCAGCCATCGCGCTCTCTTCTCCCTCTCCTGGAACCGAATATTTTGAAGATGAGACTGTGAAAGTGACGGCGGACCTGCAGGATAACCATAACACCATTTTGAGGGTGGAGTTCCTCCACAACGAGTTGCCTGTAGGCACTGTAAAGACTCGGCCTTATATCATAGAGCTAGAACTTGCCGCTGGAGAGCACATTTTCCGAGCTATAGCATACCATGAAGGCGGACTCTTAGAATCGAATGAAGTCACCATAACCGTGCACCCGCCCATCCCTAATGACGGTGGAAGTGATGGAGATGTTGATGGAGGGGGTGTGGTGGACGGCGATAGTGACGGTGCTGTGGATGGTGACGGTGACGGTGACGGTGACGGTGACGGTGACGGTGACGGTGACGGTGACGGTGACGGTGACGGTGACGGTGACGGTGACGGTGACGGTGACGGTGACGGTGACGGTGACGGTGACGGTGACGGTGACGGTGACGGTGCTGTGGATGGTGATGGTGACGGTGCTGTGGATGGTGATGGTGACGGTGCTGTGGATGGTGATGGTGACGGCGCTGTGGATGGTGATGGTGATGGTGCTGTGGATGGTGATGGTGATGGTGATGGTGATGGTGATGGTGATGGTGATGGTGCTGTGGATGGTGATGGTGGTGGTGATGGTGACGGTGATGGTGATGGGGATGTCGATGTTGTGGGTGGTGACGGTACTCCTGAAGGGGATGGCGATGGAGACAGCAATGCTGTCGGGGATGGCGATATACATGACGGAGTTGTGGACGGCGACGGCGACGGCGACGGTGATGGCGATGGTATTAATGGTGGCGGCGATGATGGGGAAGGAGACGGAAGCGGCCAAGGCTCAACTAGTGGTTTAGAAGAAGGAGAAGAAGAACAAGAAGAAGAAAAGAAGTCCAGCTCTGGCGGTAACCTCATTGCAGTCGTCGCCTCCTCGGCAGGCGGTGGGGGAGCCCTATTATTAGCAGTGGCTGGTGTTGTTGCTTTCTTGTTCATACGGCGAAGAAGACAGGTGAATTCGCTGTTAATGCTTCAGCTGCAGCCATTTCCGTCCAGGCTCGGAGAAAGAGACGAAGAGGGACTCTAGACAAAACAGGAGCAGGAGTACCAGTGTTTTACTATATGTAACAATACTCTTTTTTTTATTTATATTCTGGTTAGTCGCTCTCTTGCTCTTGCTCTTGCTCTTGCTCTTGCTCTTGCTCTTGCTCTTGCTCTTGCTCTTGCTCTTGCTCTTGCTCTTGCTCTTCTTCCTCTTTCTCTCCCTCTTCCTCTTCCTCTCCTTTACTCTCTTTAGTCTTGCTCTTATGTGTATTCTGACCCCTTTAGTTCGTTGCAGGCACAAGCCGACGAAAAGACATCTTCTTTTCCCATTTTTGGAAACACAGCCGTTCGGTGGTTTTGTGGTTTCCCATTCGAAAGCAGAGGAGCCGCAAGGCAGCAGACAAACGAAACACTCTTGTTAAACCTCAAACAATATTGGATACAGGCAAGGAGGTGCCTTCAGTAGAGCCCTTTATTGCTGGGGAGAGGATGCTCAAGCTTATGCCGTTCTTGTGCTTCTTTGCGGTGTTAAACCTCCTTTCCGCCTGCAGCGGACAAGTGACCATCAACTCCGATTATCTTGCCCTTACCGAAAGCGTTCGAGGCCAGACTTTTTCTATTGCACCCGCATGGGCAGGTTTGTTTTGCGTGCCTCTTTCTTGTGCTTGTTCTTTATATTTCGGTTGTGGTTGTATCCCGCTTCAAGCGCTAAGCAAAAAACGATTAAAAGGTTCGGTGGCAATGAGCGGGAGGTCTTCTTTCCCCGTCTTGTTGGCTGCGCCCAAGGCGGCAGTTGGGCGGTATGCCTACGAAGCCGCCGGTCGCTACAAGGACCAACAAAGTGCCAACGCCGCCAGAGCCGTGGCCTTTGCCCACACGAGCTTTGTAGACTTTACGGACAACGAGGCCAACACCTGGAGGGCCTCGCTTTTGGCCAACGCGGTATTGTGGGCGGGAAGAGCGGAGAAGCCAGAAGACATCACGGTGGGGTGCGGTGGGGGCACGGCGAGTTGTTCTTTTTACACCAAGCGAAACTTCAAAACCAAGTCCATCAGTTCTGTCACTGCTGCTCAGCTCTCTGGTTTGTTATCGCTGTCTTGTGGTTTCTTTTCTGTTTCCCCTTCTATGCTTAGCAATTGTTCTTTGTTGTGACCACAGGGGTGGACGTGGTAGTGCTGAACTTCCACTCCGGTGATGTCAGCGCAACCCAACAAGCCTTGTTGGACTTCATCGAAGGAGGAGGCAGTCTCGTTGGTGCCTCCACTCCATGGGCTTTGGCCAATGACAAACGAGCCGCCGCCAACCAGGTCCTTGCCCACTTTGGCCTTTTCTTCAGCGAGGCAGGAGCAGAGCAATCGCTGACGGTTGCCAACACGGCCTTTCCCATTTTCCATTCTGCTTTGAACGCCCTGGACAGAATGACAAGCCAAGAGAGCAACCCGCTTTCTGGAGCAGAGCTGAAGGTTGCCTCTCAGGCCGTATCTCAAGTGTTGGCGGTCTCCCCAACCCTGGCTTCCCTTCAAACCGGTCTGCAGACACTCTCTCAGCAAAAGGGCTGGATCTGTCCCACCAAGAGCAATCCCATCAAACCGGACATCCATGTGGTGGAGGCGGTTGTGGCCAGGTACCAAAGCTCACTCTTCGACAAGGAGCCAACCACCTTCAGCCAGCTGTTCCCTGATGGAGTGCATCCGTGTGCTGCTCACTGGCCGGGCCTGCCTCCAGCCTCCGCACCTCGGGTGGAGCGCTCCATAGTGCTCAACGCCAACGACGTGCCAACAGACCAGTTCATGAACTGGGGAGATCGAGGAAGGCTGTTCGAGAGTGGATACTACGCCTTTCCCGGAGAGAAGGTGGAGATCGTCATTCCTTCCGAGTTCGCCAACAAGGGCTTGGTGGTGCAGATCGGACACCACGAGGATGCTGTTTGGGGCAGGGACGAATGGAACCGTTTTCCCTTGCTCGAACGTCACTTTGCGTTGGCGAGTAGGACCACCATCATTGGGAACGTGTTTGGGGGACTGATTCGGTTCTGGGCTCCTCCAGGGAAGAGCATCGGGACGGTGCCGGTGACGTTGAAGAAGGTGTTGGAGGCTCCGGTGTACAGAGTTGGGGTGGAGACGGAAGAGCAGTTCAACAGCAAAACCAAGGACAACCCAGGAAGCTGGGGATTCGTTGCCACAGGCAAGGTGAGCAAGTATGGAGACACTCCCACTTTTATCGCCTACGCTCCCAGAGCAGCGTTGCAAGCCCTCCAGGAACCCCACAAGGTAGGTTATTTTTCTTTCCTTGTTTGTTGGTTGTGGCAAGCTGAATGGTGGTCTTGTATTGTTGTGGGAAAAGGTGGCAGAGTTTTGGCAAACGGTGATGGACATGGCAGATCATTACATGGGCTATGATAAGTACCGAAAACGAGGAGAGGCAGCCATGGGGGATTGGAACATCGTGGCCGGCTATGGTCATGCAGGCTTCCCGGTGATGATGATGTATGGGGATGGTTCACAGACAGTGAAGGAAGTTCGCACGGCTGGTGATTGGGGATACTATCACGAGCTTGGCCATACCTTTCAGGTTTTACTTATGAATTGTCTATGTTGGTTGTTGTTGTTGTTGTCGTCTAATGTTGTTGTTGTTGTCTTATGATGTTGTTGTTGTTGTTGTTGTTGTTGTTGTTGTTGTTGTTGTTGTTGTTGTTGTTGTTGTTGTTGTTGTTGTTGTTGTTGTTGTTGTTGTTGTTTTCTTCGTCTCGTATGCATAACTTAACCCTGTCTTGAATGAACTTCTGAACAACAAAGGACAACTTCGATGGGAATTACGGCATTGCCACTCATGGCGAGGTGGATGTGAACCTGGTGCCAGGACTTCTATACCAGCTCCTCCACCGACGCTCCCCATGGGACAACAACGTCCACGGCACCTGGGACGCGGACGCCCGCATCAAGGCTAGGAGCAAGGTCACAGCCAGCAGCACTTGGGCAGAGGCTTGCGGCTCGGCCTATGCCTATGACTTTTACTTCAACCTGGCAGAGGCCTTTGGCTGGGAACTCTATCGCACGGCGTTGAGCCGCTTGATGGCGTGGATGCAGGACAAAGTGGCGGATGCTGGTCTGGACGCCTTGGACCAGAAGGACGCCAACTACAAGAGGAACCGCTTTTTTCTGCTCTTCTGCGATGCAGCAGAGAGGGACCTGCAGGAGTACTTCCTGCGGTACGGGCTGGGAAAGGAGGGCTACGCCATCTCCCCTGCCGTCATCCAGGCCATCAAGGCCAAGAACTATGCCGTCTGGAACGGCAACACCGACATCCAAAGCCTGTCCAACCCGAGCACCTTGGAGGTGCCGCAAGATAAGCTCTTCTCCGTGCTCTACACCTTCAAGGCCACGGATGCAGACCCCGGAGAGATTCACCATTTCAGCATTGTCTCTGGGGACACGGGCAAGCTCTTCCAGCTGGACGAGTTCAGCGGGGAGCTGACCCTTCTGAAGGTTCCTCCTCAAGCGCCCAGTTCCTTGAGTCTGACAGTGAAGGTGGAAGGGGATGGCATTCCCTTCTCTAACACTCGTTCCTCCAAGGAGGTGCAGTTCACAGTCAACATCCTGGCAGTGATGGAGAGTGCTCCCGTGGTTCACACAACCATCATCACCTTCCCAGCCACCGCCAAAGTGGGTGACCTCCTTGGAATTATCCGATTCCAGTCCACATCTCCTCTGGCAAGTGCTGTCGTTGTTTACGGCGACACTGGCTCAAACTTTGAGGTGAAGACGACAGGAGAATTGAAGTTGAAGAAAGTGAGCACAAGGCAAGCCCCTTGGGTGAAGCAGTTGATGATAAAGTTGACATCACAGGCAGGCATGGTGGGATATGGAGAAGTGACGGTAGTGTGCATGCCGGATGGGCAAGCCAAGAAGGGCTTGTTGGAGAGAAGATGGAAGGGACAGACACCTGATGCCATTCCTACTGGTAAGTTCTCTTTTCTTTATTATTCTTTTTTCGTTTACTGTCGGTTAGGTTCTTTATTTTTCTGTCTTCTTCACATTCTTTGTACCAATTTATTAATGGGAGCAACGGGCAGGACCACCCACGTACACAGGGTACCTGGAGACCTTCTCCACAGCACCATGGGCTGGAGATGATTACACCCGAGTGGTAACAGGATACATAAAGGCCCCAGTGTCTGGGGAGTATGTCTTTTACCTCGCTGGTGACGATAAGGTGTGGTTGTACCTGTCCACCGACTCCAACCCAGCCAACAAAGTTCAGATCACTTCCCTTCCCAGCTGGACCAATCAAGAAACATGGCGCATGGACAAGGTGAGCACTCCTTTTTTTTTTTGAGTTTCTTCTTGTTGTCTTTCTGTTTGTTGTTCATCCACGTACTCGTTAAGTCGTCATTTTTGACCAGAGTGAATCTGTGTTTGTGACAGCCTGGATACGCCACTCTGAACGAAGGGCAAATCTACTACATTGAAGCCAGACAGACGGAAAGCGCAGGGGGCGATCACCTTGCTGTGGGTTGGGTGCTTCCCTCTCCGGTGACCTCTCGTGCAGCTCCCACCCCAGTGGCCTTGCCCCTGGCTGACCTGGCCTTCATCTCCACCGAAACTGGCATCTCCTCCGTGGAAGCTCTTCCCAAGAAAACCCCTCCAACCGTTGCCCTCTATTCTCCTATTGCCAACAAGGAGTATGTGGTGGATGCCTTGCTCACCGTGACAGCGACGGTGAAGGACAACTATCACACTATTTTAAGAGTGGAGTTTCATAAGAATGGGGAAGCATTGGCCACAGTCAAGGTTCGCCCTTACACCTTCAAGGACAGACCAGAGAGAGGAGAACACGACTACAAAGCGGTGGTGTATTACGAAGGAGGCATGGTGGAATCTGCAGAGGTCACAGCCAAGGTCACCAAAGACAGCGGGGGTGATGGGGATGAAGCCGCCGATGATGTGGATGGCGGGGACGGTACTGATGGTGCTGTGGATGGCGGGGATGGAGTCACAGATGAAACAGATGGACAAGCTGACGGAGTGGACGACGGGGATGCTGCGGATGAAACCACAGGTGAAGATGACACATCAAAGGAAGAGGCGGATTCATCAGGCGACAAGACGGCAGTCATCATCGGCGCCACTGTCAGCTCGGTGGGAGCAGTGGTGGTGTTGTTGGCAGTCGGAGTTGCTGCTTTCTTCTTCATCAAAAGGCGCAGAAGCATGCTGGGTCGTCAGATGGAGGTGCAGCTCACACCCATGAGTGCAAGAGGCTAACAGCTATAAGAACCCCACAATTTCTATTCTATTAGTTTCATTAATCATTGTTTAAAACATGTACAAATTTTATTTTGGTAGCCAGTCTGAGAACAGTCTTGCGTCGTAACCCACGTCTTTCAGCAAGTTAGTTGCACATTGTACCAAGAGGAAAAAGAAGAAGAAGCAAGAAGAGGCAGTATTTAAGCTAGAGGAAATATCCAAAAAAGAAGAGCAGAATATATCAGCATAAAAGGGCAGAGAGAAAGAAACAACAAAAAAGGAGAAAGTGGACACGGAGAGGTTCCTCAGGCCGACAGGCAGGAAAGAGAGGTCGACACAAAGAGAAGAAGAACTATTATGTTGGAGTTTTCCAACATCCTCAGTGGTTGTGCTTTTTCTTTTTCTTCTGTCTTGCTTCGTTTCCATAAACGCACACAGCGAATCCGACCATCGGCCAACTTCTCCTTGTTACCACTGGTGCACTGCACAAGCAAGCGAAACGGACACCATGCCCAAAGCACCTGACGCACAACTTTTGAACAGCTGGTTTAAGGAATATCTTTATTTGGCCTCTGAAGCATACGTTTCGTCATTTGTTCGTATTGTTTTGCCTAATTAAAAATTCACCAGTTTTTATATCATTATTAATATCAGGGCGCACACGTTGTTTTTTTCTTTTTTGTCAACCCATTCTTTGTCGTTTGTTTCGGCTAATCCGTTGATTAATTATGTAATTCATGCAAACAACCAATCGTAAGATAGTGCAATCACAGAAAGGACCAATCGGAGCATTACGTTATTATTGGTGGTTGTTCAGGTGGCCATACGTGTTGTTAGGTTTTTATTTGTCGTTTAACCGCTTAATTTTTTTATTTTTCAGGACCTGCATAATACAGTCAACACTTTTGGTTTACAACAACTACGATAGTTATACAAGAAACAAAAAGGGGCGAATAAAGAAACGATAGATGAATAACCCGCGGAACTCTTGTTTTCCACGGTTCTCGCTGTTGAGCGTTCTGGTGACGGCGTTTCTCCTCCTTCCTCACGCGTCTTTCTTCGTTGGCGCTCAATACGCCGTCGGCGATCAATCGGATTACCTGGATGACTTTGAGCTGTTGACGGAGGACTCCTACGGAGTACCCCTTCCGGCGGGCATGGCTGCTTGCCAGGGCTCCGTCAAAGGACCGGGCTCTCCTGCTCAAGTCTCCATTGACGAGGACATGAACGCGGCTGAATTCCAAGGCGCCTGCGGCAGTTCTAGTACGTGCGTGGTGGAGGAAGGCGTTACCGTTACTCTGGACGGTAACGTCAACGTCGCCGCTATTATCAATAAGGTTCGCTCTCTTTGCTCTCTCTTCCCTCTCCCTTTTTCCTTCTTCTCCGTTTTTCTCTCTTATCTATCTTCTCTTCCCGTATGTCCCGTAGCTCTCGGCTTATTAATCTTTTTCCTTGTTCACTCCTTTAAAGGGAACTATTGAATGGACAGACGAGAGCCAAACGGCGGAAGAGCAGTGGCTGTGCAGCGGTTTCGTGGTCACTGAGCTAAATGGCGTGTTCAACCTGACGGTCACCTCGGAGGACAAGCACGCCTACATCTACCTCAAGAACAACGGAGCGAAGCACCCCCACCTCAGCGTCCGCGCCTTTGGCGGCAGCCGCGTTGTCTCGGACCCAGCACAGGAGGTTGGTTACCCCATAGTAGAGGTCACTGGCCGTCCTTTGCGTCGCACTTGGTCCCTGTTGAGCCACACGGCCAACGAAGGCACAGACACGCTCCACCTGATGCATGATGTGGAGGACATGGGCTGGAGGGTCGGCGATCGCATCGCCATCGCTCCCACCAAGAGACAGTCCCAAGGAAATGCCCAAGCCTTCTTCATCAAGGATATCAACAAGAACAGGATCACGTTGGCGGCGGACGACTCTTTGTCCACCACAGGCTACACCGACCAAGAGTACCTGGGACGACCGGAAAGATACATGCAAGCTGAGGTGTTGATGATGTCTCGCAACGTGATCATCACTGGAGATGACTTTGAGCACGTCAACTGTGTGGATGACCAGGACGTCTGCCCTTGTCAAGGCAACAACGGCCGAGTCTGCACGGTGGGATCCCACACCATGCTTCATGGCAATGGAGAGCGTCAGGGAGGAACCTACCGAGTACAGTACGCACGCGTGGAGAAGTGCGGCCATCGTGGAGCGACCGCTCGTTACTGCATTCACTTTCATTTGATGAGAGACTGTCCTGACTGCTTGGCACGAGGCAATGCTGTCGAGTTCTCCCATCAGCGAGGTATCGTGGTACACGGCACTCACTTGGCCCAAGTCATCGAAAACACTTTGTATGACGTGAGGGGAGCTGGCATCTACATTGAAGACGGCAATGAGCTTCATAACCACGTTGAGTACAATGCTGTGTTGTGCCCTCACAGCTTCACGGGCGACAAGAACGGATGTACCATTCCTGGAACGGACAATGCGGAGGCAGATACTGACCTTAACCATGCTGCCTATTGGAGTTTGTCTCACACCAACCACTTTCTCGGCAACCGCGCCGCCAACAGCTTCAACGGGATCTTCTTCCATCCTTCCTTCGATCCTGACGGTCGTGGTACCTCCGCAGGAAAAGTCTGCACCATCAACTTGCCATTGGGTCGAGTGGAAGGCAACACTTGCCATGGACATGGTCGCTTCGGCACCTACTTTGTCTCGTCCGACTGGCCCCGCCGTGTGGAGACCTCTTTGGACGAAAATGGATGGACCTCTCAGTGTGACCCCTTTGATGATGAAGGTTATTCTCGCGGTTTGCCTGCTGTCCTCTCCGACAATGTGGACTATCACAACACGTGGGTTGGCTCTTATCATCTCGGAGACATCCAGTTCCGCAATCACATCGCCATCGACAACAACCAACCCATCTACCACAAGGAGACCAAGAACTTTGCGGATGGATGCTCTGCCCACTTCAAGAACTACCTCTTCGAAGCTGGAACTGCCGCCCTGGCCTCCGGTCACGGCACTATCCTCTTTGAGGACTGCACTTTCAAGGGCAACTTCAAGTTTGAATCCAACCATCACTGCGACATCGGCGTAACGGGAGTGTTGTGCAATCCACAATATATCTTCATTCGTCCCACTTTTGAACTCACTTCCTCCGTTTGGATCGATTGGAACGCGGGAGAGAGTCCCGATGAGAACCCTACTTTGGGTTCCATCTATGCCCTCTCCCCGGAAGATGCTGCCAATCCTGATGGCATCATGTTCCCTCCTGGCTACCAATCTCTGGTTCATGGAGCTCATGACTATCTGTTGGACCTGGATGACAAGTGTGTAACTGCCTCCAGCGTTCTCCTGGGAGTGGAGTGGGATGGAGGCATCATCTGCAAGGGTCCTCTTCGTCGATTGGACATCTACACGCAAGGCCTTACTGAAGGCAGTCAAGGCACTGTCACCGTGGAGGTGCATAAGAACGGACAGAAGATCACTGAACAGAACATGAGATTTAACAAGGTTGGCGGTACCAACAAGGAGGGCTTCACCATCCCCGTCTTGGCCGATTTGGACTATCAGTACGTGGTGCATAGGAACGGAGGCAACATTCCTTCTAACTGGATCATTGAGTTCTCTGATCCTGTCATCGGTAATTCTTTTTCTGCTTCTGTACGCTTTATAGTCTTTACTCCCGTTTCTTTATTAACCATCTGTTTCACGAACGTTACAGGAAACCGTTGGGAGCCTGACCAAATCCGTTTGGACGTGCAAGGAAGATCTTGTCCTGATATCACAACATCCCAACACGACCGTCGCTGGATCTACGCCGATGATGTCAACCACTTCGACGAGGTGGGTCGTGGTGCATGCACTGCACATCCCGACATGCCCGAAATCGACTGCGCTGAAGTCCCTGAAATCTCCCTTCTCTCCTGTCCTGAACTCTGCTCCGAGGAATGCCCAGAGAACGCCTATTGCGACTGTGGCACAGGCGAGTGTCGCTGCGAGGCCGGTTTCTTCGGACCTGACTGCCAAAGGGACATCTGCGCATCCGCCCGATGCGGTCCTCATGGCAAGTGTACATCTCGCTATTTGGGAGGCACTTTGGCTCCTGCGTCGGCTGCATGCGTGTGCGAACCGCCCTTCACTGGACCCACCTGCGAGGCCAATCCTTGCGAGGGTGTGACCTGCAGCGGAAATGGAGTCTGTATGCCTTTGGGAGAGACTGCTTATTATTGTCAATGTAACAATGGATTCAACGGAGATAATTGTGAAAATAGTATGTACTTTCTCTTTTCCTTTCCTCCCCCTCTCTGCTCTCTTCCCTCTCTCTCCCGCATGCTGCTCTCCCCTCCTCTTCTCTTATTCTGTCTTCTTGCCCTAACTCTCTCTCTCCCTCTCTCTCCTGGGAAGCTTGTGATGGATTCTGCGCTGGTAACTGGCCTTACGGATGTAACGCGGGCACGGGCGGTCCTTCCTTCTGCAATTCGGGCGGCGGCTGCAGCTATCAGGAGAGCGACTTCTCCAATCCCAACCTCTGCTGCTTCACCAACTGCGAGCCCTGTCGAGGCGTCTCCTGCGAGCCCCCTGAGCATGACTGCTTGGTGCCGAGCTACTGCGATCCCATCACTGAGGTGTGCATGGACGCCGTCCCTCGAGCGGAGGGAAGCGTTTGTCACAGCGAGCCATGGGGCACCTGCGAGGGAGGTATTTGCGTGGAGGGAGAAACCCCCGACTGGGTGGATGGCTACGAAGATGATGTCGGTAGCGACGGGGGTGATGGGGGTGATGGTGGAGATGGCAACGGATCGGGAGCTACCAATGCCATGCGCGCTTCTTGGTTCATGTAGATGCACCTCCAACAAAAAATATTATATTGTTTTGTCTTTCGTCCTCTGTGCTTGCTTGTGGAAACGTAAACGGAGGTGGCACCGAAACCACGACATTACAGAAAGAACGCGTGGTGCCTTTTGTTTTTCCTTTTCTCAGAAAGTGTTCCCTGAAAAGCTATAATGCTTTATTTAAATAAAAGATAATTATAGGAGTGAGAGAGAACCAACGAGAACAAACAGAAGCAGTTCGTTCGACAACACACGCAACAAGAAGGGCTGGAGCTGGTGGGAAAGAAGACATGTCCACAACAACCACCACCACGACCGCGAGTAACAGGGAGAGGAAAGTGAAAGGGAAGAGGCAAGGAAACGCCCGCATCGGCGGCGCCGCCACGAAGAGCAACGCAGCAGCAACGACCGCGGACTCCCCGCTCAAGTCGAAAGGTGAGACCGCTGCTGCCACCACCGAGACAACGAAAGCTCAGGGCTGGTCTGCCATGCAACGTCCCAGAGCAACAGCTGAGGAAGAAGAAGAGCAACATGCATTCACTTACACAACGGTAAAAAACCTCTTCTCTCATCTCTCGTCCCTCTTCTCTCATCCCTCGTCCCTCATCTCTCATCTCTCATCTCTCACTCGCTCTCTATCTCTCATTCACTAACAAAAACAACAGCAACAAGAACAGAGTGATGAGGGACAACACCCTTACCTGGTGAAGGGCATCAAGGTGCCCTGTGTCTACTACGACCCTGTCTTCCTCAACAAGGAAGAGGCCAACGGCTACCACGAGGTCCTCAGCCAGGCCCTGGATTGGCGCATCAACACGCAGACCAACAGACACACCGTGCTGTACGGGGACAAAGGCGTGGAGTACTTTTACAAGGACCAGCCCAGCCTGGAGGTGCAGGACTGGCTGCCGGAGTTATTGGACATCAAACTCAGGGTTGAGGGCTGGTACAAGGAGCAGACCGGCAAGGAGGTCCGCTTCAACGTGTGTCTCTGCAATTTCTATGAGGATGGCAAGCAGAGCATCGGGTGGCACAGCGACAGGGAGGAGATCGGAAAGACCACTCCTATTGCCTCTGTTAGCTTGGGTTTGTCGTGGCTTTTTACCTTGGGCTATTCCTTCTCTTCGTATGCTGACTTTTGTGTTTTTTTCTCAACTCAGGTGCTGAACGGTTATTCTATTTCCGCTCGAAAACGGATGATGCGGATGCGACGAAGGTCAGGCTGGCGAACGGCTCTCTGCTGGTGATGGAGAACGAGTGTCAGTCCCTCTACTTGCACACCCTCCCACGAGACAAGAGCATCAAGACGAGCAGAGTTAACCTGACTTTTCGGGTGAAGTACTGACCCGTCCCTGAGATAGCGACCAGTGTGACAGCAGTTTAGTCAAAACAAGACCTTTTCGTGCATCAGGTGTAAAGTGGCCTCCCCTCTTTAGAGAAAAAAGCTACCTTGAAGTCATCCATCCGCTACTCTTTGCTATAACTTGTACAGAAAAAGTTATAAAGCACAAAAATGAATGTAGCTTCTTCCCCTGTGCGGTGAACGTTCTAAAATAGAAACATCATTGTATCGTTTACACTCCATTTTTTTTCCTTCCCCAAAGTCCACCTTCAGCCAGCAAAACAACAACCGTAGAAGAATAGAGCGAAGAACAGAGGAACTTCTCGACAAAGAACTGCTTCTGGTGCTACGCCCTGGCTTCTTGTGACACTATCATAAGTTAAGGGGAAGAAAGGCAACAACGGCCGGTTAGCTTAGTCGGTAGAGCGTGGTGCTAATAACGCCAAGGTCATGGGTTCGATCCCCATACTGGCCATTTCAATTTTTTGCTTTTGTTTTTTTGAGGCGTTCGTTGTCTTCGTGTCGACGCGATGATAGGAACTGAGAAAGAAAAAAGAAAAAGTCTAAGAAGAACAGTGAGAGAGATGGCTTCCTCTGCCGCCCCGTTCCGCTTCCTCCAGCTCCTCGACCAAAAAGAGAAAATCTCCGACCTCCTCTCACACTCCAAAAAGCAGCGTGGAGAAAAATAAGAGCGAGAAGATTCAACAACAATCATCGGAAAGCAATGGGACCGGTGCAGACAACGACAGCAGCGGGAGGGCTTCGATTCTTCGCTCCCAACAGTTGTTTCAGTGGCTGTTGGGCGATGAAGCCACAACAGAGCAGTTCTTTGAGCAGTACTGGGAGAAGAAGCCGCTGGTGGTGTTGCGCAACGCACCAAACTTCTACTCGGAGCTCTTCTCCTTTGCCAAGTTGCAGCAAATGCTGAAGGAGAAGGAGCTGTTCTACGGCGAACACCTCAACGTCTGCGTTTATCGCGATGGTGTCAAGGAGATGCTTAACAAGGAAGGAAGGGCAACTGAGCAGGCTGTCACTTCGCTCTACAAAAAAGAAGGCGCCACCATTCAATTCTTTCAGCCTCAACAGGTTTAACTTCGCTCTTACTCTCTTTCTCTGCTTCTCTTATTCTCTCTTTCTCTTGCATCTCTCTCTCTTTTCCCTCACTACTCTTCTTTCCCTCACTCCCTTTTCTGGTTTCAGTATTCGGAGGAGCTTCACGTGTTGTGTCATGCACTGGAACAGGTATTCGGTTGTTTGGTGGGCGCGAACGTTTACTTGACTCCACCAAAAGCGCAAGGCCTGGCTCCTCACTACGACGACGTCGATGTGTTTATTCTCCAAGTAGAGGGCAGCAAGCGATGGAAGCTTTATTCTCCTCCTCCCGAAGACGAACTGCCGATGGAATACAGCCGCGACCTAACGCAGGAGGAGGCAGGCAAGCCCTTGATGGAAGTTGTTTTGAATAGAGGAGACATGATGTACTTCCCGCGCGGCGTCATTCATCAGGCAGCTACTTCTCTTGATGCTCCTTCCACTCATATCACCATCTCCACCTATCAACGTAACTGCTGGGCTGACTTTTTGAAGGTACGTTTCTTTTTTCCATTTGTTTCTTCTAGCTCTTGTTCTTCCCCAGGCGGGTTCTGATTTTTCTGGTGTGGAACTGAATAGACGGCTCTACCTTTGGCTCTGACTCACGCCGCTGAGGAAGATGTTGAGTTTAGAAGGGGACTGCCCATCAATTACTTTTCTTACATGGGTATTGCTCATGATGCCGCCAATCTTCCTCCCTCTTCTTCTCCTTCATCATCATCTTCATCATCTACCTCGTCTTCTACCTCTGCCAGTAACCAGTGGGCTACTACTGCTCAACAACAACAAAAACAAGAGAAGCAACAACAGTTTCACCAACAAGTGAAAACCTTGTTGCAACGCTTGGAGCGTCACTTGCTGTTGCACCACGCAGCTGACCAAGCGTCGTTGGACTTCACTTTGAACCGATTGCCACCGCTGCTGCCTTCAGCGGAACAACGAGTCATCCAACGCTTGATGAACTCTTCTTCAAGAGAGGAAGCAGCCAAAGACAAGAAAGGCAAAGGCAAAGAAAACAAGAAACAGAGAACGGAAGAAACGGATGAAGAGGCGGAGCTGGAAAGAGAAAGAGGAGCAGAGCCAACATTGGACGGATGTTGGATACGTCTCCGTAATCCAGATTGGTTACGAGTTGTGACACAAAAGTCTGAAGAAGAGGAAGATGGAGAAGGCGAGAATGATGAGGAAGAAGAGGAGGATCACGACGGAGAAGAGGAGGAGGAGGACGAGGAAGAAGCGAAATCCTCAAACCCAAAGAAAAACTTAAAAGAAGAAGATGAGGAAGAGGAGGACGAATCTGACGAGGAAGCACAGCTCCACACAGAACTCGCACGTTATCAAATGGAACAAGAAGGAGAAGACGACGACGAAGAAAAGCCAGAAGAAGATATGTTGATCTTCCACTGTCTCCAAAACTCACGAGAACATCACATGAACAGCCGGTACCGCCCCGAGCCCCGCTGTCTCCAGTACCCAGGCGCTTATAAGCACGCCATGGCCGTTTTGTTTTCGGCGTGGCCCGAGTTTGTGCCGGTTCGATCTCTTCCTCTAGATGACGAGGAGCAACTCCAGGCCCTCGTTGTCAGTCTTTGGGTGGAGGGCTTGCTTCAAACACGATCACATGAATAACAGTAAAACCCTGTTTCGCTTTATTTATGTTGTTGTAAGCACTTTTCAACGCGAGCAAATAGAAGAGAAGTCTCTTGGTTGAAGGAGGGCAAGAGACGCTGCAGGTTGGGCACATCCGGAGAGGGTGGTGGCAACGGCATCTGCGCGCTCTTTTCTTGATTTTGTTCGCTCTTCTGATTGTTTCTTTGCTGCTTGTGATGAGAGAGCTTCCACTGAAGCTTTTGTTGGCGATAGCGTTGATAGCAATGATAGTGACGAACCAGCTCTTGAATTTCTTGCCACATGTCGTCTTCTTCCTGTGATGTTGTTGGCTGATGCGTTAAAAGTTGCTGAAGATCGATAACCCCTCCTCCGTCATTAAGGTTTTCGTCTTCTTCGTTTCTTTTTGCATCGTTTTCTTTTTGTCTTTGAGGCGAGTCGCGAAGCTGAAGCGTGTTGACGACGGTTTGAAGGCGAACAAAGAACCAATGCAGCATGTGAAGAAAGGTTCCATCCTCTGTTTCCCCATTTCCTGCTTGTTTTGCTTGTACTTGCTCTGCCACGAGAATGGAATGAAGCATACCATAAGCCTCTTCGACGAACCCTTCCACAGCAACCACATAGCCTTCAATCGCCACTCTCTTGATATGCTCTTCTTCTGCTTTTTCTTCTTCGTCATCCTCTGCTTCTTTTGCTTCCTCGACATTTCCATTCTCTTTGTTACAAACGCTTTCGTCTTCCTTATCCTTATCGTCATTGTTCTTCTTTAACCAGCTGATGTTTAACCAAGCACTTCTCTTCTGATGTGTGGACTTCTTCATCCTTTTTTTCTTCTTTTCCAGCAGCTCTTGTTGTTGTTTCTGATATTGATCCGCTGTGTTGACAATGGCAGTCAAAGTGGTGGCAATCGCTTTGATAAAGTTGGGGAGGTCGGTGTGTTTGTAGATGTTGAACAAAGACCGATAAACGATGGAGAACAGATGCTCTAAGATAGCGATGACTTCATCATCTCCCAAAAGTTGCACCAACTGGTGACCATCTCTCTCCTTAATTTCTCGAATAAGAAGAAGGTATGCTGCTTCCAATTGCTCGTCTGTTAGCTGTTTTCTGGTGGAAGGATCGAGAATCTTTTCGAGTCGTTGTAGTTGTTGCTTGTTTCTGCTCTGCCTTCGATTGACAGCAGGAGAGAAAGAGGGCACCGTAGTTGGGAAAACGTCTCTCACGTAGGTTTCAACTTGCTTTATCGCCTTCTTGTTTCCCACTTTCTTTTGTAGCTTCTTCTTGTTCGCCGAATCCACTGCATTATTTCCTTCAGCTCCTTCTTTCTTTTCCTCCTTTTGTTCTTCTTCACCTTCTTCCACTAATCCACCACTACCTTCCTCTTCGTTCTCGATGTTTTCTTCTTCAAGTTCTGTTTCAAGTGCTTTTTCCACTATACGCTGAGCCAAGTTTTGGCATCCAAAAGGTTTAGCCAGAAACAGACCAAACACGCTCCTAGTTAAACGCAACGGGTTGGTTACTTTGGCCATCATTCGCAATGTAAAAAATGGAGTCCATGTCAATATACTTCGCAACGATGCCAGACGATTAGCAGCACAATCTTCTGTTGAGCTGTTCTCGTCGTTAGTGTTGTTGCTGTCGTTCGTTGAAGGAGCATGAAGGAGAAGAAACAGGTTGTGTGCCATTAGCTTGTAACAACTGCGAATCAGGTTAACGAGATCGGGTGGCATATCTTGCAGCTTTTCTTTCTCTCGCACCATGCGAAGAAACAAATTGAGGCCCTCTTTTAGTTTCAGTTGATGTTAAACAACAGAAGCATTCCAAAAAAAGGGAACTGAGAAGGAGAGAAAGTACCTGTGGAGGCAATGGAGGTTTTGAACTTGTGGAGCGATTCCATGTAAACTCGGGTCTCTCTTTCTATCTCTGTTTCTTCCTTCTCCATTGCCGTCATTACCTCCTCCTCCTTCATTTCTTCCTCATCAAACCGATTGTTCTGCATAAGAAGGGAGGAAGGAGGCGGCGAGGGTACCACCAGAACGATGTGCTGCAACACCTGAACCGCACGACGTTTAAGCACGTTCCAGAACCGATCCAAGTCGCTTTGCGCCTGGCCTCTCTCCGCAGCGGTGCTCAGCCTCAGCCGCTTCACCATCTGCACCAACCGTTCCATCTGTGCCCAAAAGACATAGCCTCCCTTTTCGCTGGCTTCGCTTTCTTCTATCCTCTTCTCTTTCTCCTTCTCATTTGCTTCACCTTCTCCTTCTTCGTGCAGATTAAAAAGTGGAGGGTGACGAGGCACAAACAGAGGGAAGCTGCGCACAAACGTTCGAAAGAGGAAGCCCAGGTAGAGGGTATTGTGCTGAAGGTCGTGAAGGAAGCCCGCCTCCCTGTCTTCCTGCTGTCGCAAGGCGTTGATCTCCTCTTCCACGGCCATCTCCAGCAGCTTCTTGCGTAAGACCTTGGCCTCGATGGCCGTCAGTCGACGACCAACGTAGCTCCCCATCTGCTTCTTGTTGATGTTGTTTTTGCTGGAATCGACCAAAAGATCGGCACCCATTAAACACACCTCCTCCGAGAAGCTCACTCTCACTTCTACTTGTTCTTGTTCTTCTTCTTCTGGGCTTGCTTTTCCAGGCCCTGCGTTTTCATAGTTGAGGGTTACGCCGGCCATCATCTTCACACCGAACGGTAATCCAAAGCTTCCCGATTATGAACTCTAACGGTTGTTGTTTGTTGTTGTTTCTCAAGTTAGTTGTTGGAGATGGGAAAATAAAACCACAACACAACCACCACAACAGCAACCACAGCAACAACAACAAAAAACAAGGGGAGAAAAAAGATGAAATTCGAACAAAACCAGGAGTAAAGCTGGAGGCAAACTGCCGCCTCCCCATACATGGAGGTGTCAAAAGATGGATAGCTCCTATCTTCTTCCATGAAGAAATGCGTCTTCCTTGATTTTTCGTGTAGCCAAGCAAAGGCCAAAGATGGGGGAAAAACTTGCGCTGCTCTACAACGGTTCGAATACCACTTGCCTCCTCCCCTTCATCCTCGCACTTGTCGTTGGGCAACTTGTCCACAAAAAAAACAAAGGAGAGAAGACAGGAGAGAGGAGAGGAGAGTTGTTAATACTGAATATCGTGTCGTCATGGACATGCCAACACGATTGACTCCTCAAGCAAACTTTTTTGCGGACAAACGGGAAAACGTAGCGCTCAGCTCCGCAGCAATCAATTGATTGATTGATAGCAATCACAGAGGAGAGAATGTGGGGCGGCGGCAGAAGCGGCAGCGGCATCAGCAGCAGGGCGGCCTGTCGGCTGTGGAAGAGGGATTCTAAACTGTTGTCGCGGCCCTTTTCTTCTTCTAGCACTTTGTTTCGTACTGCCAAACGGCCAGCATGTGTCAGGAGCTCCTTTGTTAGCGCTCTTTCTTCTCCTTCCTCTTCTTCCCCTGCTCTGTTCCCTCGTGCCACTCGTGCAACCGCCTTCACGCGAAACCTTTCCTTCTCTAGCTCCCGCCCAAGTTCCGCTTCTCACAAAGAAATCGTTGGGCAAGTCCCCGACGCTGAAATGGTCTCTCCTTCTTCTCCGTCGGACGCATCCTCTGCCTCGGCCTCTTCTTCTGCTTCTTCTTCCGCCACTTCGCCAAATCGCTCTCCCTTCAAGCCAACGAGAATCGGCAGCAACTGGACGGTAGAGACGGACCCCTTGGGTCCCGTCGAGGACCTCTTCTGGCGCTTCTCCGTGGAGGAGATCAAGGCCAGCCCTCACCTCACCAAGAAGCTCTACGAGGCCATGCTCTACGTTCTCATGGCCAAGGAGGACTACGAGGAGGACCAGAGGAGGGCGGAGGAGAGGCGTGCTAAGGGGGAGCCCCCTTCGGAGGACCAGCCCATGACCTTTTTGGCGTTGGACCCCAGGCAGGAGGGAGGACCCATGCAGCTCCTCGTCTTCAGCTCGGAGGAGAGGTTCAAGGAGTTTTGTGAAGTTGAAAAGCCGGACATGGAACTGGCCCTCAAACTTTTGTTTGGAGAAGAGGCACGCTCTCTCTCTCTCCTTGTTCTTCTTCATATTCTCCTTGTTCTCTCCATCTGCTTTAACAAGTTCTATGGCTAACAACGAACCTATGACACAGTTGTTAAGACGATTGTCGACATCGGGAGAAGGACCCAGAGACATCCTGTTGAACTGTCACAGCAAGGACGGGGAGAAGTACATCCCTTGGAAATACGTACAAGAGTTGGGCAGCGACGAAACCTGTGCAGTCCTCGACGCCACCTTCCACTCGGACACTCTTGCTGGCTAACTAGTTGTTGTTGCTTAATTTTTTTTCTTGTCTTCTTTCTTCTTTTTTGCTTCTTCCACCTTTTTTCAAGAGAAGAAACGCTTCAGTATTGATATTCTAAACGTTTTTCGCTTGCTTTTCAAGAAGAAGAAGAGGAAGAAGGCAGAAGCAGGTCTTGAAAGGCATCCGTGTAGTAAGTAGGTCGTATGGCGTTATCAGGAGAAAGGGCAGCTTCCTTCGTAGTCACTCCGGTAAGCACCAACAGGGTGGCAACGCCGCCTTCGTTGCCGAATTGAATGTCTGTGTCGAGCCTGTCTCCTATCATGCAGGTCCTTGACTTGTCCAGTTCAAACCTGCGTATCGTCCCAACATTGTCAGCTGCATCTTCAACAGAAGAAAAGAAAAAGAGGAGAAGAAAAGCCAACGGTACCTTTCGAGAATGAGTTCCATGAGAATAGGAGCTGGCTTGCCAACAGTGGTGGCCACGCGGCCGCTGCACGCCTCCACAGCAGCCACCATGGTGCCGCCTCCCGGTAACAGATGGCCCGAGGAAGGAAAGGTGAGGTCCCGATTGGTTGCTACCAGCATGCACTCCTTGTTTTGGGTGAGATGCACCATGGCGTAGGCTAGCTTGTGGTAGTTTATCCACCCATCGAAACCCACCAACACTGCTCCTATCTTTGGCAAACGTTTTTTCTCGTCAGAAGAGGAAAGAAGAAAGAAGAGTGCAGAAAGAAGAAAGAAGAAAGAAGAAAGAAGAAAGAAGAAAGAAGAAAGAAAGAAGGTAACTTGGTCATCAACAGGCAAAAAGGCAAGATCAGGCATGGACTTGTGCTCTTTGTGGGCCTCACCGCCGACCCACTCGATGCCGACCTCTTCCAGCTCCTGCGCCACTCCGCTTTCGCCCAGGAGATAGACCTTTTGCTTTTTCTCGTGCAGTCGCACGTGCGAAGACAAGTAATAGGCCGCCGCGTAAGAAGAGCTCACTATCTCCTCCTGTTTTTGTGTCAGTAGAAGAAGGAGACGAGCGAGTAAGCGGAGAGAGAGAGAGAGAGAGAGAGAGAGAGGCGTTACCTTGGCCACTTCGATGTCAAACTTGGCAAAGACACTCTTGTATTGTTCTCGGGATTTGGTGCTATTGTTGGTGACAAAGATCAACCGTTTGCCCTGCGAAGGAGTGTTTAATCAATGTTATCATCTTCTCCGCAACGAAAAAACTAAAGGTGGTGGTTTACCATCTGCCGCAGCTGCGACAACACTTCTTTGGTGTTCGGTAGCAGTACAGCACCTCTCCACAGGACGCCTTTGTTACGGAGAAGCCGTCGGCGAAAAGGATGAAGAGAGATTTGGAACAACAGGAGAAGGCAAGGATTACACACAATCACAAAGCGAAAGAGAGATGACCACGCACACCCCAAACACACAAAAGAGACAGCATGTACGTATGTTCCTTACCATCGCAGTCAATCAAAAAAGTGTCATAGTCCTTCAAGAAGGCTTCCACGTCCGCCAGCTTCTGCATCTTCCACCTCCTCCTCTGCTCTGCCGCTTACGAGGTTTCGTTCGTGTCGACACAGAGCAGTCCACACAAAAGTTAACGAAATCTCATCGGCCACTCCAATTCCCCTAAAATGAGTTATTGACCAAAGAAGGTCAACACGTGGTTTCCCTTGGTCATTATTGGTCGGCAACTTGGCGGAGAAGTGATACTATGTGGACCCATTTCAAAAAAAAAGAAAAACCACAAAAACGGTTTGTAGACTTATAGCTCTCTCTCTCCCAGGAAGAACAGACTATGCGGGTGGTCTAGGAAAATGGCTGCACTTCCAGAGAAGCGGGATATCAAGAGTTTTCTGAAGGTGGCGTTTCTGCCGGGAAAGACCACATTCCTGCTGCTGTTTGTGTGGCTGCTCTACTGGGCTTGGGTGCTGGTTGGGGCTGCTATCTTCCAAGCGCAGGAAAACCCGTATCGGCGGGAGGAGGAGGCCACAGCGCTGGGGCAAGGCGAACTCACTTACTTTGAAGGTACTTCACTCCTCGACACACTTCCACCAGTTTTTCACCTAACGAATATGACCGACACGACTCAGCGATCTATTTCACCCACGTTTTCATGTCAACCGTGGGCTACGGAGACATTGTACCTGTTTCAAACGGTGGCAGAGCCATCGTCTTCGTCTGGTCTTTCATCGGGAGCGCGGTTTGGGGTGTGTTTGTGTACGGCTTCATCACGAAGCTGACCAACTGGGTCTACTACGGTATCGTTTGGAACTTGATCCACCTTTTCGGAAAGAACAAAACAACCAACAGCAACGACAGTCGAATGGCACGGTTGGAGGAGTGGGGCAACATTGGAGGACAGCAGCTTTTTTTTGCTCCTCCGCAAAAAAGAAGTGATGAAAAAAGAGTTCCATCCCCAGAGCAAGCTGAAGCGACAACAACAGAAGACAAACACGAACGAGTTCAACTAGCAGAGGAGAAATATGGAGAAGAAAAGGAACCACCAAGAGAGATGAAGAAGGAAGCAACAATGAGGTCTCTGAAGAAAGTGGCCAAGCGAGAGAGAGCTGTCGCCAAACCCCCTCCAGTGGAGAGGGCTGAACATACTTGGCTTACCATCTTTGCTCTGATCCTTGCTGCTCTGGTCATTTGGGCAGTCATCCATGTAGTGGGAGCGGCAGTTTTCTATAAGTTGGAACCTAACCTAGGCAATCTTGGTGACTACACGCCGAATACCTTTGGCAATGTCTTCTACTTCGCCTTTATCACGTCACAAACTGCAGGTGCGTGTTGTTTAGCTCATAGGTGATCATTTACGGTGTCCCCTGGAGGGGACTTGTCGTGTTGCGCTTTCTTCTCCTCCTCATTTTCTTGACTGACTCGGCTGTGTGTTGGTAAGGATTTGGGTCTGATTTTACGCCAAAGACAACGCCAGGGCGAATATGGTTCTTGTTCTGGGAGCAAGTGGGGGAGATGAGCGCAATGTTTTTATTTTTCTCTTTGTTGATGCTGGTCCTGCGGTTTCTCAACGTTCGTTTGTATCTGACAGCTGAAAGGCTTTTGCGCCACGTCAACAAAGCGTAGCTCTTGGTTTGTGCTCTTTTATTGTTTTTGGTTGTTAGCGAAGCCAGAAACAGAGCAACGAGGAAAGAAACCTTCAACAACAAGCCCATGTAAGGCCCACTACTTCCTTGTGGGTGTTGCACTGGGTGATCTGAGCGGTACCGGAGTCACCCCACATGAAGGGAATCAGCTCGTCCTCTTCCATCTGCAAGAGATGGTTCTTCATCGGCTCTCCACACTTGGAGCAGGAGGGATACTCTACCGACTGACACCAATGAGGCCATCCGCCAAGCTTGGTTCCGGCTAGGGTCGGATGCTCCTCATCATCCTCGTCCAGAGAAACGCCAGCCACTTCTTCCAGCTCTTCAGTGTGGGGATAGTCAACAACTTTGCGCCATCCTATAAGGGTCCACTCGTTTTTCAAAAGTTGAGGTATTGCCTCAGGTACTTCCTCGGGGTAACAAAACAAATCGTTAACATCCTTCAAGCTGCCTTTCAGGTTGTCAAGGTACTCAACCACATCACCCACCAACTCCACTGAGGAAGAGGAAGAGGAAGAGGAAGAGGACGAAGAAGAGGACGAAGAAGAGGAAGAACCATCGGCAAGGTTATGTTTGAGGGCAGTTTCAGCGGCCAAACGCTTCAAAGTTGGAGCACTAGGCTTGAGAGGAGCAGGGAGCATGCGCACCAGCTGCCCTTCAGAGAAGGCCTCGTAGCCGCCACACTCACAGCAGTAGAAGCACTGTAGGAGTTGGCCGTGGTGTTCGGGGTCGTTCCTCACAGGGTCCGAAAGGAAGGCAGCAACCTGTGATTGTGGATCCGAAGCCCAAGAAGTAGGCGGTAGGTCGGCCGTGTGCAGCTGGAACATGAACACGAGGGGTGTTTGGCATTTGTCGCAGAGGGGCCAGGTCTCCTTGTTGGCCGCCAGCAAGGAGGGACGAGCACCACCAAAGCGGGTGAGCCCTGAGGGTTTGGTGAGGAGGTAGTCTTCACCCGCCACGCGTGCCTTGGCTTCGTCGTACGTGTCAATCCCACAAAAGTAGTCGTAGTTGGTGATCTTGCCATTCTCTTCTTGATCTGCTTCTTGTTCTTCTTCGTTTGGTTGGGCGGCGACATGAGTCCGTTTCACGATCGGGTAGTAAGCGAAACGTTTTACGGCGTCCCAATTTACTTCTGGTTCCTCTTCATCCTCGTCTTCGCCTTCCTCGTCACTCCCCCCTTCTTCCTCGTCACTCTTTTCCTCCTGCTCCTCCTCGTGCTCTTCTTCCTCCCCCTTCTCTTCCGGCTTAGGACGCTTTATTTCCCCCTGTTGCTCTTCCTCATTCTCCTCATCGCCCTTTCTTCCTCGCTTCTTCCCGTTACTCTCCATTTTCTTTTTTCCTTATTTCTATTTGTTTTTTATTTTTTATTTTTGTTTGTGGCAAATATATTATATTAATATTTTTAATTCGAAGAAAAATTTTGTGCAAAAAGAGCACAATTGCTTCAACATTTGTGCTACCTGGGGTGAGGAGAAGATCTCCTCTGGATTGCGAAGAAAGAGAAGCCAAGAGCCAAAGGCATTTGGTCGCCACGTTAGTGGAAAAGAATTCCTTGAAGGGGATGAAAAAAGCACTGAAATCCATAGCTTCACCCTGGCTATCTTACCGTGTTTTCAGTTCCTCTACTCCATCCAACCAATGAGCAACCATCTCCAACTTCAAAATGTGTTCTCTACATGGAATCTCCAGACAGAGCTATCAACCTAACAACTATTTAACTGAGCATCTCTTTTGTAACCGTAGGCATCACCATCCAACAAACAATATCTAAACCAAACTTACAAACTAGACGACCTGAACAGGAAGTTGACGTTGGGGGGGATGAAAGTACTTGCTGCATTGCTGCTTGTTGGCTTGTTGGCCACTGCGGGCCTAGCCAAGCCTCTTAAGAGAGGTGCCATGGACTATGGCAAGGGAGACGTTACCTACGATGGTGAAGACGTGACTTATGATGGAGGCGACGTCATGTACGATGGCGGCGACGTGACCTACGATGGCGGCGACGTCGAGTATGATGGCGGCGATGTCATGTACGACGGCGGAGACGTCACGTATGACGGCGATGTGACCTACGATGGTGGCGATGTCGAATACGATGGCGGTGATGTCATGTATGATGGCGGAGACGTCACTTATGATGGCGACGTGACCTATGATGGCGGCGACGTTGAGTACGATGGCGGAGATGTCACCTATGATGGCGGAGATGTCATGTACGACGGCGGAGACGTGACCTATGATGGCGGCGACGTTGAGTACGACGGCGGTGATGTCACCTATGATGGCGGAGATGTCTCCTACGATGGCGGTGATGTGAGCTATGATGGAGGCGACGTCATGTATGATGGCGGCGACGTGACTTACGATGGTGGCGACGTTGAGTACGACGGTGGTGATGTGACCTACGATGGAGGAGATGTCTCCTACGATGGTGGTGATGTGAGCTATGATGGAGGCGACGTCATGTATGATGGCGGCGACGTGACCTACGATGGCGGCGATGTCGAGTACGATGGCGGTGATGTGACCTATGATGGAGGAGATGTGTCCTACGATGGAGGAGATGTCACCTATGACGGTGGCGACGTCGAGTATGATGGCGGAGACGTGTCCTATGATGGCGGCGACGTTTCCTATGATGGCGGTGACGTGACTTACGATGGCGGAGATGTCTCCTACGATGGCGGTGATGTGAGCTACGATGGTGGCGACGTCACGTATGATGGCGGAGACGTGACCTACGATGGCGGTGATGTCGAGTACGATGGCGGCGATGTCACCTATGACGGGGGAGACGTTTCCTACGATGGCGGTGATGTGACCTACGATGGCGGTGATGTCGAGTATGACGGCGGTGATGTGAGCTACGATGGTGGCGACGTCAAGTATGATGGTGGCGACGTGACCTATGATGGTGGCGACGTTGAATACGATGGCGGAGACGTGACCTATGATGGCGGTGATGTCGAGTATGATGGCGGTGATGTCAGCTACGATGGAGGAGACGTCATGTACGACGGCGGAGACGTGACCTACGATGGCGGCGACGTTGAGTACGATGGTGGCGACGTCATGTATGATGGCGGAGACGTCACTTATGATGGCGATGTGACCTATGATGGCGGCGACGTTGAGTACGATGGCGGAGATGTCACCTATGATGGCGGAGATGTCATGTATGATGGCGGAGACGTGACTTACGATGGTGGCGACGTTGAGTACGACGGCGGTGACGTTGAATACGGAGGTGGTGACGTTGCCTATGACGGCATGGCATACGATGGCGGAGACGTGGTTGCCTACAACACTGGAGACGCCTCCTCTGCTGCCTCAGCTCGTGCTTTCTGGCACTAAACGATGATGGCAGTCGTATGGAGATTCCTATCAGGCTGACCTCCTCTCTTTTTGAGCACTTCATGAGGAAAAGAGATTTTTGACGAGCCGTCTTATCTCTCTTTCTTCACCTTTTAGCAACCACAGCTGAAGGTCTTTGGAATTTTTGTTTTCTTTAGATTTTTGTTTTTTGTTGTTGTTGTGTTTTTCTTTGGTTGTGCTTGTTTTTTGTTTTCTTTTCTTTTTTTTAAAATTTTAGAAACCTTTGGTGGCACCAAGCACTCTTTAAAAAAAATAAACGCGGCCTTCTCCGTGGCTTTTGTCCTTTTTCACGCCTGCTTGAATTTTTTTTTTGCGGACGACGTTTGGTTTGATTTCTTATTGGCCAGGTTATTCAACAGGAGCAGAAGCGGTGCACCTTTTGTTCTCGAGTGGAACTACGCGCGAAAAGGAAGACAAGACCAACCTTGGCTGCCGGTCATCATAAGCTCCCGAACGGAAGGAAGGAAACATGCATCAAAGAAGCTTCGGCGGTATTCGTCCCCTGACCCTCTGTGTTATGGCAAGAGGGAGTGCAGGGGCGCTCATGCCAAGCCGAGCGTTCAGTTGCGGCTTGGCTCTTCTTCCTCCGCCCACTGGCGCCATCAAGAGGATTTCTTTCGGGAGAGCTCCCACTACGAACCGCTTTGCTCTTCTCGCTGGTCAATCGACCATCACTCAGCTGCATTTGTTTCCCTCTTCTTCTCTATTGAGCTTCCGATGCAACAACAAGGCGTTCTCTTCTACCCCGTCAGAAGAAGAGGAAGAAAGAGAACAGGGAGGAGCAGACCTTTCAGCAGAGGAACGAAAGAAGCAAGAACAGCAGAGAAAGCTAGAGAGAAAACAGGCCAGCAAGGAGAGAGAGCAGAAGAAGAAGGAGATAAGGCTATTGCAGCAACAGCGCAACCAAAAGCTAGAAGAGGCCAAAGAAGAGAAGCGTCGCCTGCAGCAGGAGAAAAAGAAAAAGTTGGAGCAGCAAAAACAAAGCAAGAGCGGTAATGAAGGGGGAGCTGCTGCTCAGCAGAAGAAGAAAGAGAGGAATAAGAAAACATTCGAACTGACGGCGGAGGAGCAAAGGCTGTTGAGGATGACAACAGGCAAGCAGAAGGAAGAGTTCAATGAGGACTACTGGCTGCGAAAGAAGAAGAGCCGCAGGGGTTTGGATGAACCTGAGGAAGAGTGATGGCCATCCATGTCGCTCTTCTTCCCTTGTCTTCCTTCCTTTGTTGTTTTTTCTGTTCAAAAAGTAAATGTGTTGTGCTATTCTTTTTATTTGTTTTGGACTCGTTTAGGCCTCCTTTTTCTGGGCTTCGTTTGGCTTTGCTCTCTTGCTTTGAGGTAGTTTCTCTTTCTCTTCTTCTCCTTCTCCTTCCTCCTCTCCCCCTTCTCTGTGTTGGTGTGGTGGTGATTGTACGTTGGTGGCGCCTTCTTCTCGTTCCTTTGCTTTCTTTCCCTTAGAGTCATCATCCCTCTTTGCTTCCTGTTCTTCCGATGTTCGGTCTCTCTTTCTGCTTGTTTCGCCATCACCATCTTCCTCTTTGGCTTTACCCTTTTCCTGTTCCGTCTTTTTCTGTTCGTTCTTCTTTCCCCCACGCGCTTCCAACTTTCGTATTCTCTCTCGAAGCAGGCGAGCTTGCTCCTTGGCCGACAGAGCGGGTTTCTCCTTGGCTGCTCCTTGTTGTTGTTGTTGCTGCTGTTGTTCCTGCTCTTTCTCCTTTTCCTGTTCTTTCTCATCCATCTGAGCAAAGTACTTCTCCTCCTCAGGGGACAGTTGGCTCATGAAGGCTTTGACGGGGTCGGCACCACCGCCTGCCTTCTGGTATTCATGCCGGTGGAGGCTGCCTTGCATCAGATACGTTATGTCGTCCACATCTTCTTTGCTAAGGTAACATATGGGAAGCTGGCATTGGGTGCAGCCGTACCGCCATTGGCGCTCGTAGCCTTGATCCCTGTGGAGAGCGAAAGTATGAAACAAAGTGAGTAAAGTCCTCAGGTGCTTTTTTTTTTGTGAAGAAAAAATAATATTTACCGTTTCAGAACAACGCTCCCTAGCTTCATGACTTTGAGGCTGTATTGATGGTCAGCTTTTATGAGCACGTATGCGCCATCTGTTCGTCTCTGTGGCAACTTTTCCAAAGGGGTATCTGCAGGAAGAGAAGAGAAGAGAGGAATGCTAGGTCAACAAGGCTTTGAGGGGATATTGTTGACTTGGTACAAACCCAGGCTCAAACAATGTGCATTGCACACACAATAGTATATTTGCACAGTTTGATCGGTAAACGTTGTGTCTCGGCCGCTACTTACCGACGTCCCTCGCGAGATGATCTTTGGCATCTTTCTTCTCTCCTTCTTTTTTTCTGCCGACAACTCTGCTTGAGGAGTATTCATTCTATTTTGTCGACAAGAAAGCTTTCGCGAGGGTTGCGGAGTTACGGAATAACCGATCTTTCTTGAGGGGTAGTTGATAATATCGCCAACCGAAAAATAAAATAAAAAACCAACAAAAAAAAAAAAAGGGCCAAAGAGAACGGAAACCTGACTCTAGCCTTTGGAACGCAACCGCTGCTGCCGCTCGCTTTTTGCAGGGAGGTGCAAAAAGAAGGTAGGTTTCCCAACCACGGAAGAGACCCTTGCTTTGTTCTTGTTTCGTTAAATGAATGAATGAATGTATGTTACGTTTGTTTTTCCCCCTCCCCAAGGAGCTCAGAGATGGATGTGGAAGAGCAGCAGCCAAATGCCTCCATGAAGGAGGAGAGGGCCACCGAAGAGCAAGTGGTGGCCACCAACTCTACTACATCCACAGATCATATGGTAGAGACCTCGCAACGTCCAGCAAGCGATACCGGGGACCCTGCCACCACTGGTGGCAGCACTGAGGAAAAAGATGGCAAGCATTCCATCACTCTGTTGTAAGTTGTCTCTTTTCTGCTTGTTGTGCTTTTTTGTCTTCTTCTCCCCCTCCTCACTTTCCCTCCATCTAACATATAAATGCAACGGCAGGGCTTCCAATGGAACCGATCCTTCAGCTAGCAGCAACACGAGCAACAGTGTTGGAGTGACCGTTTTGCCAATCGCAGCTGGCATTGGGATGTCACCCTTGCGTGCCCATTTAGCTGGAAATAAAATGGGAGGATCCTTTGCAAATGTGCTGTTTTACAGGAACGTTCTGCCCTCCAGCCCCTCTGGTGACTTTATTGACAACATTCATTCGCATTGGAAGGGCAAATATAGTTTTCTTGAAGCTCACCATGGGTTCGTGCTTTGGCTCTCCCTCATCTAACAATTTCCTTAATCTATTCTGCTTCTATTTCTTACGCTACCGCCCGCTTAAATAGCTATATACAATGGCTCTTTCCGTTGTTTGAAGGAACAGGTCTTAACTCAAGCGCCCAAAAGTTGAACAAAGAAGAAGGTTTCTTTGTTTCATTCATTCTTTCTTTCTTTCTTTCTTTCTTTCTTTCTTTCTTTCTTTCTTTCTTTCTTTCTTTCTTTCTTTCTTTCTTTCTTTCTTTCTTTCTTTCTTTCTTTCTTTCTTTCTTTCTTTCTTTCTTTCTTTCTTTCTTCTTTCTTTCTTTCTTTCTTCTCTTTCTCTCTTCTCTCTCTCTCTCTCTCTTTCACTTAAAACTAACCCACAAATAACAGCCAAGATGATGAGAGAGGACCTAGCAATGGCAAAACGGCTAGTGAAATCCTATCAGTTGATGCTCCACTTTTACGGCATGCGGTTAGCAGATAAACGAACAGGTCGCATTATTCGACGGAAAAATTATGCTCCACGCTACAGTAATCTTAACACACATTCTCACAACTTTCTTCGAATAAGTTAGCCTTCTCTCTTTCTCCTTCACTCAAGCCCTCCTCTCTCTATCCCCCCTCTCTTCTTCCACTGACCTTGTATACCCACAATTCCAACACAGCACGTATACTGACGAGCTTAGGCCACTTGGGATTTATACGCTACAAGGAAGCATGGCTACGTTTTCTCAGTGAAGAGATTGGCAAGGAAGGCCTTCTACCAGAGTGCAGTTATGCTCTGCATAACTTTTGGCTGCCATTGTTGGACGTGGAGAATCCATCTTTCATCGAGAAAACTGGCGAGACAGCCGAAGATCGCACTGAATCAGTTTATTTTGAGGCGATGGAACAGAGCGACTGGCAAGATAGCGATAAGGAGGAAGAAAGCGAGGAAGAGCTAGGCGTAGAAGAAGGAGACGCAATGCAAGAATCCTCGTCTTCAGCTGCGAGAATGTCTATTGCGATGCAATCCGGAAGTTCAAGCCAAGAAATGACGTCATCATCCACACCACCTGTGGCCACAAGAGAGTCTGCAACAAATACTCCTACACAAGGGCGAGGAGGCAGAAAAAGAGCCTCAATGGGAGAACGCAAGTCCCGAATGAGAGGAGGAAAGATTTGTGCCTATTGTGGCGCCACCGAAACTCCAGAATGGCGCAGCGGCCCAGAAGGCAAACAAACTCTTTGCAACAGTTGCGGATTGTACTATTCTCGCCATGGCACGTTGAACGGACGGGATGGTCAACCCCGTCACTCGGTATCTCGTGCAACTTCATCCCCTTTGGGATCCGGTTCTTCTCCTTCGTCTAGTGCTGCCTCTTTTGCTTCGTCCCTGAGAGGATTGGCTGGCAGTGCCACTTTTATTGCAGGAGGACCAGAAGGTTCTCAACAGATCACTTCTCTCGCTGCAACATCACCGCTCCCAGCCCGCTCTGCCAATGGCCGTGTGTGTGTTGAGTGCAAAACCACAGAGACTCCTGAATGGCGTAGTGGACCTGAGGGAAAACACACGTTTGAGTCCCTTCTATCTTCTCTTTTCCTTCTTATCATTTCTAACAAACTGCAATCAACCAAATCAGACTTTGCAATCGCTGTGGTTTGCATTATGCCCGCAATAAACGGCTAAAAGAAATGGGGGGAACTCCTCGCACCCCTCGAAAGCGCACACGAGTCGTCAACAACAATCACAATAACACTAAAGAAACAAACCAACTTATAGGTACAGCCGGCATGCCATTGGCACCTCTAAACGTCATGTCACTACCTGGTGTGGTTGCGCTTCCTTCTGCTTCTTCTACCTCTTCTTCCATCAGCACGAGTATGCCTGCCACAGCCCCTTCCAACCTGGCTTCAATCCCTGCTCCCAAACACGAAACTGAAGAGGCTGCTCCTACAGATGCGCCACAACCGCAATCAGTAGGAGATCGAAGCGAACGTGGAGAAGACACTAATTCAGCTGGGCTATCTTCTTCCATCCAACAACACAATGCAACAAAGGTAGAAGAATTAAGAGGAGAAGAATCGGCAGCACCGCCTGCATCCACAGGAATTGGGGTAGCCGAATCATCTTCTGGTGGTAGCGGAGCAAGTAATGGCAGCAGTAGTGCAGGAGGCGTCTTACTGAGTGCACCGGCTCCAGCAACCAACATCAATCCGTATGTTGTGGACTACAAGCAGAGATTACAATCTCGTAGTTGTGGTTTTTGTGGGACGCGAGATACCCCTAACTGGCGTAGCGGCCGAACTGCTGCTGAAATGTACAATTTCTCGTCTCTCGTCTCTCAGCCCTGACTGACACTTTTTCGCAAAACGTAGATTGTGCAATAGATGCGGTTTACAATATACAAGGACTGGAACTTTGTCTCCGCCCAATACCAAAAGGAAGCGATCCACCAGCAAAGAACGACCCAGTCCTGCAGCTGGTGACGCTACATCAACTTCTACCAGTAATGCTGCTGCATCAGCAGTAACAACAGAAGCAGGAGCAAGTCCAACGATGGCCGTTGCTGGCGGAACGCCTCCTCGCACATGCTCTTATTGTGGCGTAACGAGCACACCTGAATGGCGCAAAGGTCCTGATGGCAAACAGAGGTTTATTTTACGCTGCTCTATTTCTTTCATTTTTTTTAACGATGTTCTGACATGCCCTTATTCTCTCGCTCTCTCTCTCTCTCTCTCTCTCTCTCTCCTTTCTTTCTCTCGTGTTTCCCCAGTCTTTGCAACAGTTGTGGGTTGCGTTATCGTAGATATGGCACATTGCAGGCAATGCGCTCCAGCAAAGGCAAAAGCCCCAGAAAGAAATCAAGGGAGGAAGAGGAGAGAAGTAGTGAACCTGCTGCCACTACTGCCACTACAACCACTTTACCATCCGCTCCATCGAACATTAATCCACTTTCTCATCCCCCCTCTCAACACGCAGAAGGTAGCTTTGTGCTCACCACCAACAACATTAACTACAACAACGCCCCATCTTCTGCGTCCACAATAACAACTCCGCACCCTTCTTCTGTCTCTTCTGCTTATGCCCATATTGCCCACTATCTTTCAACCCATCCACACCATCAACAGTCGCCGCTTCTGCCCTCCTCTTATCATCATCCCCCTCCTTCTCTTGGCCATGTTACCTCCTCCACTCCTCCTTCTCAACTACAACAACAAACGCATCCACAGCCTTCTCCATTGCAGCTTCCCTCTTCCACTGTCCAACCACATCAAAAGCCACAACAATTTTCATCTTCATTGCCATCATCGTCCGAACAACAACAATCACAACAAGAAGCGTCTTCCAAGCCCCCGCCTCAACCGCAACCCCAACAGCAACAGCATGAAAGCTCTCTGCACTCTTCTGATCAGCAACAGCAATGAGAGAGAATAAAAGAGAAAGAGAGAAGTAAACCTGTTTAAATTAATGAAAAGCGGAGTGTTGGTGCTGCTAGCAGACGCAGCCTAATCATAGCAGCAGTTGCAATGGATAGCAGAAAGCAAAGCCATTTTCCTTGTTATTTTATTTCTGATCTTCCTCATTCGAGAGAGGTATTGATGTAACAAACAAACAGTTGTCCTATCTCTTCCAACGACTTTGGTGGATGCAGTTGGGTTATCTTCTGGAACTGCGCTCTCATCCGCCGTAGCTCTGGCATTGTCAACTTGCGCACCAGTCGCACGTATTATGCAATAAACAAACAAATGCAAAAAAATAAGAGTGAAGGAAATGTGTGTGTGTGTGGAACGGAGAAGAACAAGAGGAAGGACCACAAGAAAACGAATAAGGTGAGGAAGGAAAGAAAGGATATTGTTTGGGTGGTGTGCGGAACAACGATGTTGTCTCCAAGAACAGCAGACTCTGACTGAGCTTGTAGAATGGCTGACACAATCTCTTTCGTTCTCTTATCCATTTCATAAACAAAGTTGGTATCTGATAGTTTTTGCTGTTGAAAAGGTTTAAAACAGAGAATTGAGTACAACAAATAACAGGGTAACAAAACAAACAAGTTAGGAGAGAGAGAGAGAGAGAGAGAGAGAGAGAGAGAGAGTTAAGAAAGAACGTACTGGAATTGTGGCAAGGTTGGGAGCTTTGGATACGCGGTCGAACAACGCAGCGCGTACCTCCTCCAAGCAGGTCGGCTCTTCTGGCGTTAACACAAAGAGAGGGTTGTCCCATCGATTACGGTCGTTCGGCTCTTCAAACCGGTTCGCCAAATCTTCAAAACTGGGGAAAGTATACTATCAGAAAAAGAGAAAGAGAGAAGCGAACTAAGAGAAGAACAAAAGAGCAGAGAAAAGAGATCTCTGCTGAGTAACAAAAGCGGTGAGTAGGAAGGTGCATACAGAGCTTCGTTGAGGGCGTCCTCTCTGTTTTGGTTCCATTGTCTGGCGGTTTCCCTTGGTACGTTGCAGTACACCTGTTTTGGTAAGGGGTGGAAGTAGTGGCAGCAGCGGTCACCAGAAGGAAGAAATGAGAAAAATGAAGCAAGCACAGCTCGTCGTCTGCTTTGTTGCAACTTGCTTTTGAAGAAGAGGAGAGAGAGAAAAGAGAGAGCATGAAGTACGATGCAATGAGGAGTGCGCTGTGATCGGGCAATGCAGTAAAGCTCGTAGCGGTAGCCCTTTATGTAGTTGAGGGAGTCGATGATGACGACCACCTCTCGGGTGAGGTGCCGCTCCACCGCCGCCTTCAACGTTGCTCTTGTGTTCTTTTCGGAAAAGTTATCTGATGGTTATAACAAGCGTTTGCTCAGCCCAAGAGAAGAAACACGAGAAGAAGAAGAAACACGAGAAGAAGAAGAAACACGAGAGGAAGAAGAAGAAGCAGAAGAGGAAGGAGAAAGAGAAGAATTCGAAATAGGTTGGTCCGCTTATTTTTGGTCTTCTCTCTGTTCAAACAAACCTTTGTAGGTGTCTTTCTTGTTAATGTGGAGAGATTCTTCGTTGATGAGCAGAGTGGACTTGCCGCACTGTTCCTTCAGAAACCGTTCGAGTTCCTGGGCGCGAGTGGTCTTGCCACTGGCCGGAATGCCACACATAACCACCAAAGGCATCTTTCTCTCTCCTCCTTCTTTCCTCGTCTTTTTAAATTTAAATTTTTTTGGTTTTTTTTGTTTTGAGGCAAAATATTTATCGACATATCAGATAATTATCAGAAATTCCGGAAATATTTCGCGTGATTAATTAAATAATTAATTTATTAATTTTTCACAACAAAAAACGAGAAGAAAAAAAATGGAGGAAGAGGGAGGAAGCGCCGCCGCCACCACCCCTAGCAGCAGCGCCACAGCCGTCGAAACTCCTGAAAGGAGAGAGGAGGCTGTGGGGAGCAGCGCCGCTAGCGCCGCTCCTGCCAATAACGCCGCCAAGAAAAAGAAAAAAAGGGGCAAGAAGAAAAACAAAAATAAGAGCGCAGCTGCCGCCACTTCGCCACGAGTGGTCGATTCGATCGTGGCCGCTTTGGCCCAGTGTGGCTGTCAGATTGTGGAAACGGCAGCCAAAGGTAGGGCTGTCACTGCTAAGCGGCCCTTTGTGGTGGGAGATGAGGTGTTTCATGACCCTGCCTTTTCGGCCTGCGTGCTGGACCACGCTCGGGAAAGAGTGTGCCATCACTGCCTCACTCAGGAGATTAAGGTGCACTGCCTTCTTTTCTCTCTCTCTCTCTCTCTCTCTCTTTGTTCCCTCAGTTCTCCCCTTCTAAAACGAACTGAAACACAGGCAGGTACTTCGTTGAGGTGCAACAACTGCAACGAAGTGAGCTACTGTTGTCCGGCATGCGGCGAAGCAGCCTCTGCAGCGCACGACAAAGAGTGCGGAGCGTTCGCTAAAGTGCGCAATATAGCAGACGCCACTTCCACCGACGTCGTGCTTTTGAAGCTTGCCATCAGAGCTGCTTGCAGGACGTGCGTTTCTCTCTTTCCTTTTGCTTTTCTTTGGTACACCGTAATGATAAAGGTGCATATACAGGGCACTGGGCGAGGCCGAGAAGAAACGGTTTGAAGATGAAGTGCTGAGCATGGTAGTCAATAAGGAATTCTTTACTGATGAGTGGAAAGAGGCGGTAGGGACGGCATGTAAGGCTATTGTATCTCAATTACCTTCTGACGTCCACAGCAGCATCAACGCTGACACTCTATTGGAGGTATGTTACAATCTTTTCTACTTAGCAGGAGCACAATGAGTAACCCTAACTTGTTCAAAATTATTTTAGTTATGTTGTCGCATAAACTCCAACTCGCACGCCATTCGTGCTCCTCTCGTAACCCAACCAGCCGTTGCTACCGGTCTGTTTCCTGTTGCCTCTTTGATTAACCACAGGTCTTTTCTCTTTCTTCTTTTCTCTTTGTTGTTGGTTCTCTTTCTCCTAACCCATATAAAACCAGTTGCAAGCCAAACATGTGTTATAGTACTGTTGGAGATATAGTATATTTGACTGCCATAAAACCGATTGCTGCCGGAGAAGAGTTATGCATTTCATACATTGATCTTTATCAGTCAAGAAAGCAAAGACAGGAAGAACTGCACCGCACAAAGTTCTTCCAATGTAGGTGTACGCGATGCACCTCTCCGTTATCTCAATCACCTGATCGTTTTGTGGAGGGCTTCACTTGTCCCAAAAAGGTTTTCCTCACCCTCTCCCTATCTTGTTTCCCTTCAAGCAATGCTAATATTTTGTGGTACAGGCATGTGGCGGTTTAATGGTGACAGAACAGCCCCAAATAGCTACCACTAGCGGTGCTAGCAAGAAAACAACTGCAGGTGGCAAAAAACGAGGCCAAAAAGCCAAAAGTGCTACTGCAACAACTTCCAAACCAGAGAGCAACAAACAACCTTTCTCTGTCGAAGGAACTGAAGCCTCCACCTCTTCTCAACCGAAAGATGAGCCAGCAGAACCAACAAAGGAAAGCAGCCAAGGGTACTTGTGGTGTAACAAATGTGGAGCACAACACGAAAAAGAAATGTTCTTGCAAGCAGAAAAAAGCGCAGAGACAATAACACAAGTAGCTGAAAAGCTCTATGCAGCGCGCCGCACCAAAGAAGCCAGACAACAGCTCGAAAAGTTGTTGCAGGACACTCTGCTTCATCCTCAACACCATCTTCTATTCCATTCCTATGTGACGCTCCTTAATTGTTGCGACAGAGAAGGAGACGTTGGCAACGCCATAGTCAATTGCAAGAAGATACTGGACTCATTCCAAGTGGTCTACGACAGCTTCCCTTACAACAACGAGATCGCCAACTTCTACTTCCATTTGGGGTCCTCCTATAAGGAGCTCCTGCGTAACCCTTCTTTGGCTCATTCCAAGTCCATTCTGAAGCGATACAAGACGCAGGCTCAAAGCGCCTTCGCCGAGTGCCACAAGATAAGGCGCGTTTGGTACCATAGTCCAGATCATCCTTACACTCGTCAGGCTCACGAGGAGGCCGAAGCGCTAGCTGCAACCTTTGTTAACTGAACTGACGACACTGGACTGACAATTAAACTATTTATTCTCTGCTATTTTCTTCTATACTTTCTTCACCAACACTTCGCAGCTGCACAAATGCCACCGGCAATAGCTGCAATATTCACAAAGAAAGAACGACGTCAGTCGACAGAAAAAATATGGAGCAACTCATTCCCAGAACACAACACGCGCCGCCAAACCTGAAGCCGGTGAATTGTTGCCATCGCCGTCATTGCCGTCATTTCCAACGTCATCCTCGTAGCCATCCACCCAATCAGGAGGCTCTCCCTCCACACAAATACCTCCCTCGCAGGTGCCCCATGGCTCGCTGTGACAAACGCTGCCATCGGGACGAGGAACAGCGTCCACGCATTGCTCCGTGGTGGGATCGCAGTAGCTCGGCACCAAGCAGTCATGCTCTGGGGGTTCGCAGGTTACATCGAAGCATTTCTCACAGTTACTGTAACAACACCGGTTAGGATCGCTGAAGGATGACTTTTCGTAGTTACACCCTCCGGATTGGAGACAGAAGGAAGGATCGCCTCCTCCAATCAGGCATGAATAAGGATAACTGCCTTGACAAAATCCATCGCAGGCTGGTTGAAGATAACATTTAAATGAGTTATTTTTTTTTTGGGGGAGAGCAAGAGAGAATGAGAGGGAGAGATGGAGAGAGAGAGAAAAGCGAGAGATGGAAACGGAGAGAGAAAATGGGAGAAGAATAACTTACTGTTTTCACAATTCTCTCCGTTGAATCTATCATTGCAGTCACAGACATAGGCAGACTCTCCCAATGGTTTACAAACTCCACGGCCACTGCAGGTCACACCCTCGCAAGGATTGGCCTCGCAGGTGGGTCCAGTGAAGGGCGGTTCGCACACGCATGCAGCCGACGCAGGAGCCAAAGTGCCTCCCAAATAACGAGCTGTACACTTGCCGTGAGGACCGCATCGAGCGGATGCGCAGATGTCCCTTTGGCAGTCAGGTCCGAAGAAACCGGCCTCGCAGCGACACTCGCCAGTTCCACAGTCGCAATAGGCGTTCTCTGGGCATTCCTCATTGCATTGGTCAGGACATGACATGAGAGAAATTTCGGGCACTTCAGCGCAGTCGATGGTGGGCATGTCGGGATAATCAGTGCATGCACCTCTTCCCAAAGTCTCAAAGTTCTGTTCGTCGTCGGCGTAGATCCAGCGACGGTCGTGCTGGGAAGTTGTTTTCTCAGGACAGTTTCTGCCTCGCACATTCAAGCGAATCTCTTCTGGCTCCCAACGATTGCCTGTTTTGGTTCGTTTATGTTGTCAACAAAAAAAAAAAAAAAACAAAAAAACAAAAACAAAAACCAATAAGGAACAACTGAATGACAGACGGTGCCGTAGTTCAAACAATAACGCAAGAACGAATGAACAGTACCCATAACAGGATCAGAGAACTCAATAATCCAATCTTCAGGAATGTCGCCACCCGATCTATGTACCACATATTCATAGCCCAAGTCGACTAGTACTGGGAACGTGAAACCCTCTTTTCTGGTGGACCCAACCTTGTTAAACCTCATATCCGCTGTAATTGGGGGGTTTTTTTTTGTTGAGTATTTACCTTACAGCAGAATAAGGGTAAAGAAAGCTACAGTACCTTGCGTGAGGAGGGAGCCATCTTTGTGAACTTCCACCGTGACAGAACCATGAGAATCGTCGGTAAGACCTTGTGTGTAGATGTCCAAACGGCGGATTGGTTTCTTGCAAAGAATGCCACCGTTCCACTCTTGTCCTACGCCAAGGTCCTCAGCAGTGTCGCAGTGGTCATCCAAATCCAGAAGGTAGATATGGACTCCATGCACCAACGCCTGATAACCTGGAGGGAACATGATGCCATCAGGATTGTCGGCGTCTTCGGGGGAGAGTGCGTAAATAGATCCCAAAGTGGGGTTTTGGTCGGCTGGAGGAGGAGTGTTCCACATGACCCACTCTGCAGAGGAGACCTCCCACTTGGGACGAATGAAGATATATTGTGGATTGCACAACACCCCGGTCTTGCCAATGTCGCAATGATGGTTGGATTCAAACTTGAAGTTGCCCTTGAAAGTGCAGTCCTCAAAGAGAATGCTGCCGTGACCGGAGGCCAAGGCGGCAGTTCCAGCTTCGAAGAGGTAGTTCTTGAAGTGGGCAGAGCATCCATCCGCAAAGTTCTTGGTCTCCTTGTGGTAGATGGGTTGGTTGTTGTCGATGGCGATGTGGTTGCGGAACTGGATGTCGCCAAGATGATAAGATCCTGCCCACGTGTTGTGGTAGTCCACGTTGTTGGAAATAACGGAGGGCAAACCGCGATCAAAACCATTCTCGTCGAAGGGTTCGCCACACTCGGTGAACCCATTCTCAGCCAATGAAGTGGTCAACTTTCGCGGCCAATCTCTATCCACAAAGTAAGTTCCGAAGCGAGTGTGGCCGTGGCAAGTGTTGCCTTCCATTCTGCCCAACGGAGAATGGATGGTACAGACTTGTCCCTCCGCAAGTCCACGACCACCAGGTCGAAAAGAAGGGTGGTAAAAGACACCGTTGAAGCTGTTGGCGGCGCGGTTGCCAATGAAGTGGTTGGTGTGAGACAAACTCCAATAAGAAGCCTGATTATCAGACGTATCAGCAGCACCGTTATCCGTTCCAGGGATGGTGCATCCACGCTTCGGTCCGTCGATAGCATAGGGGCATATAACAGCGTTGTACTCAACGTGGGTGTAGAGCTCGTTGCCGTCTTCAATGTAGATGCCAGCTCCCCTCACGTCATACAAAGTGTTTTCGATGACTTGGGCCAAGTGAGTGCCATGCACCACGATACCACGTTGCTGCGAAAACTCGACAGCATTGCCTCGCGCCAAGCAGTCAGGACAGTCTCTCATCAAATGGAAGTGAATGCAGTAACGAGCGGTCGCTCCACGATGGCCGCACTTCTCCACGCGTGCGTACTGCATTCGCAGGGTTCCTCCGTAACGTTCTCCGTTGCCATGAAGCATGGTGTGGGATCCCACCGTGCAGACTCGGTCGTTGTCGCCTTGACAAGGGCAGACGTCTTGGTCATCCACGCAGTTGACGTGCTCAAAGTCATCACCAGTGATGATCACATTGCGAGACATCATCATCACTTCGGCTTGCATGTATCTTTCCGGTCGTCCCAGGTACTCTTGGTCGGTGTAGCCTGTGGTGGACAAAGCGTCGTCCGCCGCCAACGTGATCCTGTTCTTGTTGATATCCTTGATGAAGAAGGCTTGAGCCTCTCCCGTGGATAGCATTTGGGTAGGAGCGATGGCAATGCGATCGCCGACCCTCCAGCCCATGTCCTCCACATTATGCATCAGGTGGAGCGTGTCCGTGCCTTCGTCCGCAGTGAGGCTCAACAAGGACCAAGTGCGGCGCAATGGACGTCCTGTCACCTCCACTTTGGGAAAGCCTTCTTGCGCCCCATCGGAGACAACGCGGCTGCCACCGAACCCTCGGATGCCCAAATGAGGGTGCTTCGCTCCGTTGTTCTTGAGGTAGATGTAGGCGCGCTTGTCTTCCGAGGTGACCGTCAGGTTGAACACGCCGTTTAGCTCAGTGACCACGTAGCCGCTGCACAGCCACTGTTCATCCGCCGTTTGGCTCTCATCTGTCCATTCGATAGTTCCCTATTATTTTTCGCGACAGCAGACAAAAAAAAAAAAAATAAAGAAAATTAAACACACAGAAACAAAAAAAGATGAAATGAAAATCGAAGAAAAGAAACAGGAAAGGGCAAAAGGAACCTTGTTGACAATGGCTGCCACATTGACATTACCGTCCAGAGTAACGGTCACACCTTCCTCTATGACACAAGTGCTGGAGGAGCCGCAGGCGCTCTGGAACTCAGCCGCGGTCATGTCCTCATCGATAGGAACTTGAGTAGGGGAGGCAGGTCCTTTGGTGGAGCCCTGGCAAGCAGCCATGCCTGTTGGAAGGGGCACCCCGTAAGAGGTTTCCGTCAAAAGCTCGTACTCGTCCAAATAGACATCCTGGTCGTAGTCCATGTAATAGCGCGGCCGTTCTTGACCGAACACCGGGTGCTCAAACAACAAAACGGACACCACCAAAGAGAATAAGGTGGCGTAAGTCGAACGCATCTTGTGAAGCTACAGCGTTGTTACGAAAGTTTTCGAAGACTGGTGGTGTTAACAATACAATAAGTTGGCTCTAGAATACAATAAAAAATCGGCCGAGGAAATAATCACACTCCTGCTTTTTGTTTGCATAATTTTAAGTGGTTTTTACGTTCATCAATTTACAAACGGTAACGCACCTGCATTTTATTAATTGGGTGTATAGTAATAAAAAATATCCTTTTATATAACCCGTTAATAACGGTTCGAATTTCTATGTTGTTCCTCTCATTTTTCCAGCAGGCTAACTCAATACTAATGCCTACTCTGCCGCGCTACTGGACTTGAATGGAGACAAACTTGTCCACCAAGTTGAAAAAACAAAATCTGTGTATGGCTTGTGCTATGTCTCTTGATGGTCTTGAGCGTCATTCTCATAGGTATGTATCTTCCTGTTCCACACTCGGCTTGGGATGCTGACAACTTAAGGATGCAAAGCCGTTGATAGTGTATCATTGCAAAGAAAAACAATGTCAGCTCTTCTTTTTTCAATTTGGAAATGAAGAATAGAACCTTCGTGGTGAGATGATGCTGATTTCAAGAAGCTCAGAAACTCCATGGCCATGGTGACAAGTACCTTTTGGAGAGCTTCCTAAGCACAGTTGCAGCTTCAGATGGTCGAATGGTATGGTGGGAAGTTGCCCTAAACTGGCTGCCTTTGCTCTGCATAGCCAGTCAATACGTTGTGGACCTGTACTTCCTTTGTCTCCGCTATCATTCCCCTTCTTATTTTACAACAAAATGGACAGGGCCAAAACATATTAATCAAGAGAAAACAAGGGAACAAAACGTGTCAAGAGGGAAAGGTGTGGTGTGAACAAAACAAAACTCACTAACTTAAAGAAAGAGAAAAGGAAACAACAGAATAAAAGGAAGAAGCCTAGGGAGGTGACAACAAGCAATTGGTCCAGTCACAGATGTCAACAGTCCCTTGTTCTACAGACTAATTTTTGCCAGCCTCTGCGCATGCATATACATGTTGGCAACTGCCAACATAGCCAACTCATTCTTAGTTTCTTTCATTGTTCCCACTAACTGGTCAGGAAAGGTTCAAGATGGTAACCAACATGTACTTCAGGGGAGCCCATGGAGTCATTCTTGTCTATGACATCACAGACAGGAAGACATTTACACAAATAGAGGACTACTGGCTGAAGGAAGTGCAAAACAACGCACCCCCCAATGCTGTCCTTATGATCATTGGCAACAAGTGTGACCTTTCCAATTATGCTGTAGACACCTCTGTTGGAAAGGTACCATTCCATCTACGTCTTCATTCCAGGTTCTTTTTCATTCTTTGTCCTGCAACATTCTCATCATTCTCCTTATAGGACTGTGCACAAATGAAGAAGGCATTGTTCTTGGAGACCAGTGCCAAGGAAGCCACCAACATCAACAAAGCATTCATCACCCTAGCTGAAACTATCAAGAACAGGTATGAGCACCCTTCTGCAACCTTTTTTAACTACAACATTTCTCATTCCTTTTTTCCTTCACAAAACCTCAGCTTTGTTTGTTTGTGCAGAATCATGTAGAAGTCATTGTAAAACCCTATTTGTTTTTTTCCTTTTTCTTCCTCATTCTCTCTCTCCTTGCTTGCCCTTTTTTCTTTGCTTTGTTTCTTTTTTTTAAAATTGTAGACACAAACAAGTTATTATAACTAAGGATCGAACTCATGCCTTTTTTTTTTGCCTCTAGGTTAGGGGTCTATGCTCAGGTTCTTTGGGGGGTCTACCAGGCTTCTAGAGGGTGGCCGAAGGCCACCTGCCGAAGGCAGCGAAGCCGCCTGAGGCAGAGAACCCGAGGAAGCGGCTGAAGGCCGCAAAAGTGCAATTTCCGGTGGAATCATGAGACAAATGTTGCTTTTGCACTTTTTCTGTTGAAAATGTGGGTCTACCAGGCTTCTGGAGGGTGGCCGAAGGCCACCTGCCGAAGGCGGCGAAGCCGCCTGAGGCAGAGAACATGAGCAAGTGGCCGAAGGCTGCAAAAAAGTGCAATTTCTGGTGGAATCACGAGACAAATGTTGCTTTCCCGCTTTTTCTGTTGAAAATGTGGGTCTTCCAGGCTTCTAGAGGGTGGCTGAAGGCCACCTGCTGAAGGCAGCGAAGCCCCCTGAGGCAGAGAACACGAGGAAGCGGCAGAAGGCTGAGAAAGTGTGATTTACGGTGGAATAGATTTATTTGCTTTTCTGGCATTGCAAAAGAGGCCCAAGTATACCTGGTGAAAGGCAGCAAAGCCACTGCAGCCAGTAACATCTGGAAGTTGACAAAAACAGACCAAGTCTACATGCAGCAACAGCAGCAGCAGTAGCACAATTGGTGAGATAGTTGACAAATTATGCAAAATGTAGCATTTTGAATAAAACACAACCAAGTGGACCTTTTACACACCTCACAACAGTTGGTGTAGTTCTCAACCAACCAACCAACCAACCAACCAACCAACCAACCAACCAACCAACCAATGGACCTACAGAAAGGTAAGCATCGGTGAGAGCTCAACCCACAGGAAAAAGAGAGAGAAAGGACGAGATGAAATGTTCATGTGACTTTCATGACGACATGAGAGCCATAACGACCTCACGGGAGAAACACACAAGCGGGCTCGGAACCTGCTTACTTCTCACCTCATTCTCTTGTTTCTTTTTTTCGGATCACCAACTAACTAACCAACCAACCAACCAGCTTATGCACTCTCAGAACTATCACTCTTGCTTCAGCTCTTTTGTTTGCCAATCATCGCGCACCAGAGGTGATGCAACAGCATCAAGCCTCTGCGCAAGCAGGCTCAAAGGAATGTTGTCCTTCATCCCAGCCAGACCTACTCCCTGGGTTTCATCTCTTTGCTGAAGCATCAGCAGCGAGCTTTTCTGCCCAAGGAAGCAAGTCCGCACAGCTGTTGCATCAAGCACGCAGACCTACTCCCTGGGTTTCATCTCTTTGCTGAAGCGTCAGCAGCGAGCTTTTCTGCCCAAGGAAGCAAGTCCACACAGCTGTTGCGTCACGCACGCAGACCTACTCCCTTTGGTTTCATCTCTTTGCTGAAGTGTCAGCATTGAGCTTTTCTGCCCAAGGAAGCAAGTCCGCACAGCTGTTGCATTACGCACGCAGACCTACTCCCTTGGGTTTCATCTCTTTGCTGAAGCATCAGCAGCGAGCTTTTCTGCCCAAGGAAGCAAGTCCGCACAGCTGTTGTGTCACGCATGCAGACCTACTCCCTTGGTTTCATCTCTTTGCTGAAGCATCAGCATCGAGCTTTTCTGCCCAAGGAAGCAAGTCCGCACAGCTGTTGGTCACGCATGTAGACCTATCCCTGGGTTTCATCTCTTTGCTGAAGCCAGCACGAGCTTTTCTGCCCAAGGAAGCAAGTCCACACAGCTGTTGCGTCACGCATGCAGACCTACTCCTGTTTCATCTCTTTGCTGAAGCGTCAGCATCGAGCTTTTCTACCCAAGGAAGCAAGTCCACACAGCTGTTGTGTCACGCATGTAGACCTACTCCCTTGGGTTTCATCTCTTTGCTGAAGCATCAGCAGCGAGCTTTTCTGCCCAAGGAAGCAAGTCTGCATAGAGAAGAAAGCAAACAAGTTCGTTCTCACTACTTTTGTTTGCCTGTGCTGTGCTGTGTCGTTCTCACTACTGCAGCGAACAGCAAAACTAGTTGCTTCTTTCCAGTCCAAAAAAAAAATAAAAAAAAAACCAAACGGTAACAAAGACCAAAAAACAACCGCTAGGAAAAAAAGCCATCCAATGAGAGGACAGATTTAATGAAAATAATTAATGAAAAAAAACCGATGAAAGAACCAAGAGAAATAGACAGGTAAAAGAGAAGGGTTGATGGCAATGACACAACTGATGACAGAAAAGAAAGAGCTGCTGGATCGATGAAAAGAAAGAAAGCCAGCAAGCGAGTAAAAAAAGGACAAGTAAAGAAGTGAGCAAAAATGGAAGAAGAAGAAAAACAGCTCTACAGGGATCACAACAACAATGATGGGAAGTGTAGATGTGTGAAAGACAAAGAGCAAACAGTTGTTGTTAGTCTTTGTCCTTATCACAACCGACTTCAGAGAAGAAGAGCAAGAAGGCAGTGCCGTAAGCTACGAAAACGACGACAAACCCAAACAACAGCAACAACAACAACGATGACACGCCCAGCAGTTTGTGATGTGAAAACGGCCTTTGTAAACAACAACCCAAAGGTAAGAAAAAGAACTTCTTACTGGCCTGCCTTTCCTTTCCTTCCCTTCACTCATTTATTCATCAAAACTACACTCCATCCAAGTGCTTTTATTGTTTATACCTGATAACAAACAAACACTAACAACAACAACAACAACAACAACAACAACAACAACAACAACAACAACAACAACAACAACAACAGGTGCAGCAGCAGCTGTTTCAACCACAACAACAACTACTATCCTTGCACTCACCATCTTCGGAACATCAGTTCCTTGAAGACTTTGACCTTTCATCCTCTTCAATGCTAACAGCAACTCCCTTGACTACTGCCTTGGTGGGTAGCGAGGATGATACAACAGCAATAATGGAGACCATGGAAGCCTCTGCTGTGCCATCATCCTGCCTCTTCTCCTCTTCTCCCTCCTCCTCTTTCTTCTTCTCAATAAACAATGATACGGACATTCTTGAAGATAAGGACGATCTATTCTTGTCACCGATGTCACGGGATGCTTCTTCAGAAAGTGAGAATATCGGAAAGAATGCTCAAGCTGCTGTGGACCCCATGCTGAAGTGCTACCTGGAATCGTCAGAAGTAAGAGAACAAGAAGATGGAGAACAAACAAAAGCAGAAAAAAACCAAGCAACAGAAGAAGCAGAAGAAGCAGAAGAAAAAGCACTAAACAAAGAAGACGTACATGAAGAAGCAGCAAAAACAGAAGAAGAAGAAGGAAAAGAAGAAGAAGAAGAAGAAGAAGAAGAAGAAGAAGAACAGGAAGAAATTCAAGAGAA
>JAVKOQ010000050.1:92500-256065 GCA_031835245.1 Balamuthia mandrillaris | reverse complement strand
AACGAACTAGAAGCTGAGCACATTGATCACATTTTCCTAATCTGGTTTGCTAATACAGAAAGCAATAACAATTATTCATCAACAGGTTGTTAGAATAAAAACAATGAATCATTCCTTTCTTTTGACAAACTCTCTCAACAAACAAAGCTTACCTTGGAAAAAATGAACATAAGAGAAATCTTCATGCAACATTTGCAAAAAGCGTGCATAACTGATGCTTTGATCATGTCCCAGGCTTAATACCATTTCTTGATACAAGGCTTTTCGATTCAATATCATTGGAATCTGAATGACTTCAGAGTTTGGCAAGGATTCTCCCATATTGGCAAAGTACACTGTAAGCCAGGCTTTGGTTTGCAAATAGGTGGTGAAGTGCCAAACCAGGCCATGATTGCGATGAAGAGGTAAAGTGACTCCCGTTTTCCACAAGTCCATGCAGGCATAAAACTTCTTATTGGAAAGGGCCAGCCATAATTGGATTGCTTTGTAACAAACCAGATGACCAGCCAAAAGCAATCGTTGCTTGGAGGGCCTGACAGCTCTGGTCTCTTGATAAGGACCATAAGAAAAAAGCAAGCAATCCCCAAGAAATTTGGTTCTGGCTTGTTCTGAGTCCAGTGTCCAATAATAGGTGCGCATCTCTTGAAATCCTCTGATGAAATGCTGGAAAGACAGTATTGTTGACAGCAGTAACTGTGCTTTGAAGTCTGGATATGTTACTCTGAAAAAAACCGACGTGCAGTGCTTTTCAGTTTGGATGGTGGTTGGAAGGCCATGGTGCTCTTTTTCTACTGCAATGATGTCCTATCTAAAGAAACCTCATAAGTCAGGCAGAAGAATCAACACTTTACAAGAAAAAAAATGGTGGCAGAATAGATAAATAATCAAAAGGGTATAAGAGGGTATTGGCTGTGCTGTATGACACAAGATCTGCCCTTCACAATGAAGGTTGCTAAATTCTTTGTTGAAAGGAAAGGGCGCTTTTGCATCATATGACACACTCAACATTCTTGCTTGCTAGAAAAATTTGAAAAAATTTGCTTTTCATTGGATAGGAAGGATAGCCAATGCCTTTCATACAACAGTAGAGAAAGCTGAAGAGGGCTGATCTGCACTGTATGGCGTAGCCAATGCCAGCCATACAAAAGAAAAGAGAGCAGAAAAGGGCTGATCTGCACCGTATGGTGCAGCTCATGCCTGCCTATCAAAGAAAAAATTGCGGAAAAAGGCTGATCTGTGCCGTATGGCGCAGCCCATGCCTCTCATACAAAAGAAAAGAGAGCTGGAAAGGGCTGATCTGCACTATATGGCGCAGCCAATGCCTGCCAAACAAAAGAAAAAAATTGAGTAAAAGGGCTGATCTGCGCCATATAGTGCAGCCCATGCCTGCCATACAAAAGAAAAGAGAGCAGAAAAGGGCTGATCTGCGCTGTACAGCACAGCCCATGCCTGCCATACAAAAGAAAAGAGAGCAGAAAAGGGCTGATCTGCACCGTACAGCACAGCCCATGCCTGCCATACAAAAGAAAAGAAAGCAGAAGAGGGCTGATCTGCGCTGCACGGCATAGCCAATGCCAGCCATACAAAAGAAAAGAGAGTGGGAAAGGGCTGATCTGCGCTGTATGGTGCAGCCAACGCGCTAGTCTCGAAAATTGAATGCAAGCAAAAAAACAAAAGAAAAAGGGATAATGGCATAGCAATGCTGGTCTCTCTTTCAAACAAAATGCAGGCTGAACAGATTTGACAACTGAGAACAATACAAACCGTTATGCCTCACAGTCCTTTCACAAGTTGAACTCAAAAGAAAGAATCATGGGAACAAAACGCTTTTGAATTTCCTTCAACTTGCTGTCACTTCTTCCAGCACCATATCAGCGATGCTCTCTGTCATTGGTTGCCCTCCACAAAGTCTGCAGCAAACCACAACGATTTGACTACCAATTAAACGAAATTTGAAAGAAAAAAAAGAGGGCCAAAAGCAAAACAAACTCCCAAAATTTTAGTTTGTCACAAAAGTGCACAACCATTCACACCGTTCACACATATTCCTTGCTTTTTATTTTTGCTGTTGTGGTTATGTCGGACAACAAGAGATTGACAGTGAAAGAACTGCGGCAAAGGATCGATGACCTCAGTGGACAATGGACCACCAAGGACTCCAAATCTGTCTTGTCGCACAAATTGCAAATGCTACAAACTCCTACGTTGAATCCTTCTTCCAACCAACCATTGGACCTCTCGGAAACAGATGAAGGCTCATCTTCCTCCCCATCCAACAGGTAAAACAACTTGCTCTCCATTTTGGTTTTTCTGGTGAGTGATTGAGGTTTTTTATGATAGCACTCCAACAAGAAATGATTGGATTTTGCGCGAGAGCGACTTGGAAGCTGTGCGTCTATTTTGTGCACCGGATGGCGCAGACAAGGAAACCAAAGAGGTGGCAGAACTTTGTAAAACTCGGCTTCAGGAGGGGACTCGTTTGGTTCCGTTGAAAGCTATCACTATGAAAGGTTTGTGCTTTTATTTTTGTGTTATAGTCAACAGCTGAACGGCCACTATTCGCCTTGCTTCTTTCTTCCTCAAGGGAGAAGGGCCAGTCCAGCTCCATCCTACTTTTGCCCTTTCTCTTCTCTCATCCAAATTATTATTTGAAGGGATGGTGTTGACTGTGCCGTACAGCGCAGATCAGCCCTTCAGCTCATTTGCTGCGCCGGACGGCACAGTTCAGCCCTTCAAATCCTCTGGTATTTTTGAAGGAAGGGTGTTGGCTGCGCCATATGGCGCAGATCTGCCCTTCAGATCAACACTTTCCTTTTATAGTTCGGGTAATGATTGCGCCATATGGCGCAGATCACAACTGCTGCCTTAATTTCTTGTTTGGCTGGCAAGAAAAGGTTATAGGCTGCGCCGTACGGCACAGCTCATGCCTTTGGCCTTTTTCTCTCTTGTTGACTAGTTGAAGGGCATTGGCTGCGCCATATGGTGCAGCGAATACCCTCCACAGTTTTTCATGCCTTCTTTTAACTTTGTACTGTCATTAACTTCGTTTGTTTTATCAGGTTGGCATCAACCTCTAAAACCAGAGGGGTTGAACAAGCTGCTGGCCACATTCAACTCAGGCGGCATTTTGTCTTTTGATGAACGCTCTTCTTTATTATTGATGGAACTGCCTTCAGCTCTGTGGGTGCATCCAGAAAGCAATCAACAAGAATATGTATGTCTTGGAGGTAACCATCGATGTGCAGCAGCCCACGTATTGTACTGTGAAAACTCCCCAAAGCTGAAGGAGTTAACTTGGAGGGCCAAAGTGCTGCCATTTGATGGCAAACAACTTCCAAGTGTGGCTGTCTTGGACAAGGTACAATACCTTGGAGTTTTCTGTTGCTTTTTCTGTTTTTTAACAAGGTGACTTACTTATATTTCTTGGAAGTTGTCTGCCTGGGACAACCTGGTGTTGTTCGAAGGAGTCAATCAAGAGACAGAATGGGATATGGTCCGTTTTGTGTACAATCATCTCACGAAAACACCAGAGGAGCTGTTCCATTATCTGGTAGGCCTTCTTTGGTTGCAGGCAAGCTTTCTAAAATGATTGCTCATTTTTTCTCTTTTGTGTTGGGTGGGTTTTGTATTTTAGAATTCAAAAACTGCCTCCCAAGATGCCCATAATGCTCTTACCTTTGATCGTGTTTGACGTTTGAAAACAGTGGCAAACAAAATGCAGAAATTCCCAGAGTCTTGGAGTTATATTCAGGAGAAGGACAAAGAGAAGGGGGGCTGGGTGTTTACTCCTTACCACTTCAGAGAGAAAATGCCAAGCTCCTTATCAGATGAAACCTTGTTGGCAGCCTTGAAAGAGATATGGGCAAGGCACCTCGAGGATCCCAAGGAAGAATGTTCTGTAACCAACTTCAAAAGATTGGTAAGCTGCATTGCAATCTTTTCTTTCTCTATCTTGTCACTACTACTTTTCCTCATGAAACGTGCATACATGCAGATGTGGAAACACATTGGTCGAAAAGCTATGCATGAAGAACTGGAATTGTATCATACTGAAAAAGAGATTCCTTTAGCCCACTTGGAGGAAGTCCAAGATCAGGTGAACAGTGGCGAGTATGATGAAGAGTTCTTTGAGAAACAAGGCTTATCTGGAGATACTGCTTTTCACCAGGCAATTCAAGTATGCCTTTTCTAAAGTGTATTGATTTCTATGGCATTGAAGTTTAGTTAACATTTCCTTTTGCTATCTTTCATTCATTTATTCATTCCTTGCTGCTAGCAACACATACCCTCCGATGAACCAGCTTCTCCTCCATTCCACTCAAACACCACTACACCTCAACCCTCTCCACCTCCTTCACCAAAACCATCTCATGATATTGAAAGGAAAAAAAAAAGAAAAAGCAAAAAACAACAACCAAAGACCTCTTCCAAACACCAGGCCAAAAAAGCAAAAAACCATCATCGTGGCAGACCCAAACTCAACACTCCTCCTCAACCCTCCAAACAATTGGCCCACCAACTCAACAAATGGGGAAAGGACGTGCTTGCTTCTCATTCCCCTCCTACCAAGTTCAAAGTGATCATTTATGATAATTTACCAACACATGCTCCCTTGATGCTTGATTCCTTGGGAGTACACTGCCAAAGTAAGTCTTTTTTGGGTTATTTTTTCCAAAGAACTCAGATTGCTGTCTGTCTAATTTTCTCTCATTCTTCCCAGATCATCATGTGGAAAGGGTTTTGTTGATAACTACCCGTTATAATCACTTGCACTTGGCCATGAATCAAATCAATGCCTATAAACAAAAGCAACGTCAGCTTTTGATTAACTTGAAGCTAGAAACAGTTCTTGTTTTTGGGTACAAACCTCACCATTCCAACCATAACAACAAACCACAATGGTGTGAGAATGGCATCTTTGTGGCAGTGTGGAACAAAGGCCAAACACAGTTGCAGGATGATTCTAGTTCGATTACTTCTTCTCTGTTGGCCTTGGAGACATGGCAACCAACTTCAGTGGTGATTCCAATCAAGGGACCTCAAGCTCAGGAAGGACAAGTGGCTGATCAGGCGAATCTCTCTTCTTCTCCTGTTCCTCCTTTAAATGTGTATCGTTATTTGCTGAACACATTCACAGAGCCTAAAGATGTGGTGTTGGCCTTTAATCCCACAACAGGTTGTTTGCCTGTTTGTTTGGAAAGTAAGTTCATCCTTTTGTTTTTCCTTTCCTTGTTTCTTTTGGTAATGAACTAAAACATTTATAAATGTTAGCAATGCGTCATTTTGTGGCCTTGTTTCCTGGTTCTGGAGCCACAAACTTAGCAGAGCATGCAAAATTATTAGCAACCACTGTGTTGGATAGAAACAAGGTGCAAAAAGGCTTAGTTGCTTGGAAGAAAAAACAAAAAGTTCTGAAAGAAGATTTAGTACCAAAAAATGCAGATGATGAAGATGATGAAGTTCCAAAAGATAATAATCAATCTGAAGAGGAAGATGAAGAACTTCCAAAGCTTACCTCCAAAAACCACAAAAAATCAAAAGCACAACAAAATGAAAAAGATAAAAGTAAAGAAGTAGAAGAAGAAGAAGAAAAAGAAGAAGAAGAAGAAGAAAGAGAAGAAGAAGAACAAGAAGATACAGAAAGTAAAAAGAACAATAATAATAGTGATTTAGGATTTTTCAGATTTTTATAGCAACACATCTTCTCAATCAACTAAATCAAAAAAAGATAAAGGAAAAGACAAATTAGACAATTAAATTCTGTTTTTGAAATATCAACTTTCAAATAACAATAATAAAAATGTTTTCTTTAATATTATAAAATACTATTCCATTCATATAAAAAATAATTTATGATTTTCCTTATTAATAAAATTTGAAAAAAAAATTATGTTGGCTCATAGGTAATCTGAAAAGATGAACTAGTGGTTAAAACAAATCCAGGGAAGAAATCTTCCACAAGTTAACTGTAACCTTCCTTGAGAACTTTATGAAGAAGGCTTTCAGCACCTTTGTTTTGGCTGAAGTGAAGTTGCTCCAAGATTTGTTAATATTTGTTAAGTGGGTACACTGTGAAAGGGAGTCCTTTAGGATATGGTGAATTCCAGGCTAGTGGAAAACTTTGAAGTCATAATGGAGAATCATGAGAGCCCAGTGTGTGAGCAAATTAACTTTGGTTAAAAAGATAATAATAATTAATTATTTGTTCTTTTTGGTTAAATGATTTTGCTTTTTATAAAAATAATAAAATTCAGAGAAAAAAAAATATCTTTTGCCTTTTCAACTTTCTAAAAGGAGAATCTCCTTTTTTGTTTTCTAGACATTAGTGAATTATGTCTTTAGCAACACAAAAAATCCAACATAAAATTTTGCAGTATGTCTTTATAAATGACCAAGATTAAGAAATAGACATTTAAATTTATGGATATATGTTTTTAATGAATAGCTAAAATAAGTTGACTTTTGCTATGTCAGTCAACAGGTTCCAAAAGTATTGGCCAGACTTCTTTCTTTTATTCTGTTGCTTCCTTTTTTCTTTCTTTTAGTTAATTAGTTTTGTTTCATTCATATCCCACCTTTCTCTCTTGACACCATTTGTTCCTTGTTCCCTCTTTGAATAATACGTTTTGACCCTGTCTGTTTATGTTATTCACCCTTTCTAACATTCTTCTGGTTGATGACACAAGAAGCTATGTTCTTTTCACAAGAAATCTTCTGCTCTTCCTAGCTCTTATATGGAACTTTTTGTTTCTAACAATGAGAGCTTTTCCCTACAAACCTCTATCATCTTCTTTGGCAGCTGTGTTGGCTTCTTCAACTTTCACTGACTTTATAAAAGCTGTATACACCATTTTATTATTTGCTTTTATGTATGAATAGACCTTGCAGTATTTTTAGCACTGAGGAGTCTTGGTCATAGACAAACATTGTCACTTAGGAGAGTAAGTCCATCTCTTGCAGCCAATCAAGCTGGCATTTCTTTGTTGACTCCATACTCCATCACTGCCTAAGACAAGCTCCTCATCTGAGGAATCAAGGTATTTCTTTGCTTCTTCCTCCAATGTCTTGTTGGCAAGTCTGATAATAGTGTTAAGAGAAGGAGCATTATGGTAAAAATCACCAACACTTATCATTACAATGGTTAACAACAATGAATTCACTGTTTAGTTTATTGTAATAACACTTTGCTTTGTTGTGAAATAAGAACATTCAGCTTGAAGAAGTCGTCATAGAGACAAGTCTGAAGTTCTGCATTACTGCTGAAGTGGGCGGTGTAGAAATCTCTGGCCTGATACCATAGCAAGGTACAACTATATTGTTCCACTGGAAGTAGTTTTACATGTGTGTACTTTGCTAGGGCCATATTCCACAAGTTGGAATGCTAGTTGTTCTCCAGTTGCCAACAAAAGGATTCCAGGTGGCCATCACATTCAGGGTTGTGAGCAAGTAGACCAGTTGGAATCTTAGAGGAAAACAGAGTCTGGAGAAGTAATGGGTGCTCTATAAATGATAGACCAGCTACACAGTAGGGGGTGTCTGTTACATGAGGTGTACTGTCAAAAAAGAGGCTCTTTTTGCCTTCTTTGACCTTTTCAGGCTTGGTGTGTTGTTGCCTTTGAGCTAAGACCACTGTTGAGCATAAAATACTTGAGGCAGTTTGCAATTTTGTTCACAATGTATATCAAGAGTGTTGCAGGCCAGCTTACCGTGGCTTTTTGCAGCTCTGTCAGCTTCAGGATGATAGGCCAAGATGAATTGGTGCTCAAAGCCAGAGAGTGGGTCAAGAGCTTTGATGACTGTGTTGACAAACTCAGTGCTCATTGTCTTACTGAAGGATCTTAGGAAGACCAAAATCAGAGACAAAGTGATAGAAAGTAGAGGTCACATCTTTGGAAGTCTTGACGTGGACTGGGAAGAGAAAAGTGAACCAGGTAGCAATGTCTGTGGTAATCAGAACATAGTTGAAGCCTTTGGAGGAAGTGGGAAGTGGGCCAAACAGATTGATGGTGATGTTGTGATGAAGGAGTAAGTAGCATGGATAGTTTTCAGGGGATGAAAGCTGTGTTTGGTAATGTTATGCTTAAGGCAGTTGTTGCAGGCAAGTGTGAGAACAGTCAGCATGGAAAGTAGGCCATAATAGCCTTTATTTCAGATCTTGATGAACAAGGTTTCTGCTCCATGATGTCCTTTTGTGTGAAACAGCTGCAGGAGGCGTTTTTGTTCAGAGAAAGAAGGGATGTGATTTTGCTTTGGTTGACAACTCCATGTCTACAGTGAAATTCAGTTGCTAAAGGAGCGAACAGTGAAGAGAGGGCTATGATACACGTGAGGAATGGTATATTGCTTATGAAAAACAGGTTTAGCATCACCAGCATTAAGGTAGATAACACTCTCTGGAAGAGTACTGCTGGGACCATGAGGCACTTGCTGGTTGTGTTGGAGTGTATTGTGGATGCCTTCAGCAATCTTGAGCAATGTTGAGAGGAAGCTTAACACACAGATCTTTGTCAAACATGTTACAGTCATCTTTGGGTGAACCAAAGTGTGTGCTTTGAATATGTTGCAAGAAAAGAGGAAAATTTCTTACTCACTTATCCTCAATGCCTTCCTAATTGTTTTTTGTTTACAAGTGAAAGGTGTTGAATGAGCTTTTAAACAAAGAGAAGGGGAAAATAAACAAAAGGAAGAGTCACCTACATGCCATCCTTTCTTGATTTGCAGGGTTTATATCTCTGTGGGCAACTGCCAACATAATCAACTCTTTTCTCCTCCCTTCTTCCTTCTTTCTCCTTGATCTTTTTCTGCTGACAACTGATATCACTCTGTTAATTAATCTTTTTGACACCAAAGATCAACTTGTTGTTCCTGGTCATTTCCTGTGAAGTTTCTTCAAGTTCAGAAATTGAGAATTGGCAATTTTACTGACGAACCCTCAATCTCTGGCTCTTAAGGTTCCCTTCCTAACTATAAATTGGGTTCTTCTTTCATTTTCCTCACTAAGGTTGCAGTTCACAAAACAAGAGGACAAATATACACACACTCACACACTTTTTTCTTTTTATGCATTAAATTACATTGGGCTCTCATCACTCTGTTGTCTTTTTTCTTGGTCCTATTCCCTTTCTAACATCTCCCAACAACAAGAAGATCCAAGGCTTAGTTCAGTGAAGGTGGTGCATGATCTCAGCCATATAAAGAAAAATTTTTGAAAGGATTACAAAAAAATACTTGGCCAGTACTATGTATGTACAATGCTTACTTTTTATATAGACAGGTGTTGCTCTTAGAGCAAATAAACTTCTTATTACTACTACTACTTGGCCAGTAAGCAAGCAAAGACCTACACAGAAAAACTATCATCATAGTTGATGATAGTGATAAAAGAGACTATATAATGGTGTAGAATGGTTGCTTAATCATCTCTCTTTGTAGGTACAGATTGAAAGAAAATGATTTATTAGAAGAAAGAAGAAAAACAAAAAGATGGGAAAAGACAATGATCAACATGAGCACATATGTACAGACTGATGAAAAAAAAAAGTATTAGAAGTGCACACATGTGTGCAGCTTGAAGATAAACGAAAGTGCACATATATAGCTTGCAGAAAAAGATCACCTCACTAACTTGAAATTTGCAGTGGACAGCAGACAACTGAAGCATGTTTTTTTCTTTTGCTTATGTCAACAAAAATCCAACAGGCCCACTTATCAATGGAAGCATGTAGCGACCTGCCAATCCTTTATTTTTTCCTGATGACATTCATCAGTGGCTTCATGGCTATGGCGCTGATGATAGAACCAGCACTCCTCATTCTTTTTATAGTTTGTGTTATTTTCTCTTTCTTTTCTCTCTTATTCTCTCTTCTCTTCTCTTTCTCTTTTTTCTTTCTCTCTCTCTCTCTTTCTCTCGTTTTTGTGCTCTTGCCATATTCTTTTCCACATCTCAGGCATTTACTAGTTTTCCCTGTCCATGACCAGGAGATCACTGCACTTAAAAAAAATGTAAGTCACTGCTTATCTCCTGGTAGCTATCAACAAGGCCTTGACTAGCCTCTTCCTACCCTCTCCTTCCTGTTAGCAAGGCCCTTGGAGACTCAGGCCTTTTGCTCTCTCAGGACAGGTCCTTGTCCTATCAGCTAGTACAACACAGACCAGGACTTCTGATTCTGGCCAACATCCCAGTGAAAAACTGCTTTTGTAAAGAACTACACTGGTAGTATTATATTTGAAGGTTTTACAAATTGCTTTCTAGGCAATGTTATAAAAACAGGTATTTTGGCCCAACTCAGTGTTATGTATACACAAATGTTATCAAAAGGGATAATACCTGGTTGATCTAACCTGTTACCAACTTCATAAAGCTATAAAGTGTTTTTTAAGCAACACTAAAGATTCTTTATTGTTTTCTTTTTTTCATTTAAAATACACTTTGGTTTGGTCACTTTTTTGTTTTTCTATTAGATCAAGCTTCATAAACGTTTTTTTAACTTTGCTAGAATTTACTATTTCTACTCAAGTATAATAGTTTCTTTTTTCTGTTTTTTTTTTCCTTAATTTTTTCATTTTTTTATTTCCATTACAGATATTTGATTGTCAATAACTATGAACAAAATTAATTTCAAATGTTTTATATTCAATAGAAAAATGTTTATTCATTATTTATCAAAAATAATTTCCAAAAAGGAACACCCTTTTTTGTTTTGAAGAGGTTCTTTGTTTTTTGTTTTTTGTTTTTTTTTTTTTTTTTGATGTAATGCTTTTTTTGTGCAGAAAGAGGGCAAAACAAAATACCCTCGAATTATGGGACAAAAACAAGTATGCTCCCTTAAAAAAAGTAATTAATTATAAAATATATTTGTTTTTTTTCCCTTATAATAAAGTAGTATATTATAAAATAAATAAAAAATAGAGTTTAAGGAATATTACCCAGCACTTTCAAGTTTTTCCAAAATACTTTTTTTCCCACTTGTTCTGTGTGAGAAAATACGGATAAACCCAGAAATTTGGAAAAACTTGATTGTGCACGGTAATAGAAAAAAGTAAAGTTAATTAGGGTTATTTTTTATTTTATTTATAGGTTTTTTAATTATTATAAATCATTTTTTTAAAATATTATAAGTTTAGACCATGTTGTATTCAAAACTATTTTTTATATTCCATCAATCTTTTGAAGTGATGTAAAAAATAGAAAAGAAGAAAGAAAAAGATAGGTATTGAGACTGAATATTAAAGGTATTTTGTTTATTTTTCTTTAACATCATTATGTTGTTGTTCTTCAACAATTTCTCCTTCTTCCTTTTCTTCATTAATGTTTGAAGTTACTTTTTTCCTTATTGGCTGTGCAAATTCTGTTTTTTCATTTGTAGACAATGTGTTTCTTTTTCTTTTGTAGTTTAAATGCTGTTTCACTTCATTAGTTATAGACATGAAAGAGGAGTGGCTAGCAGAATGCTGAGCAAACATGTGTTGATAGGTGTCATAATCAAGAATATGAAAAGGAGGACTGGGAAGGGTCTGAAAATGTGGTATAACCTGCTGGCTTTGTTCTTTATCTTCTAAAGCAACTAATAAGGATGTGCTATCCAGCCAGGTAACAAATACTCTGCTGAAGTCCTCAAAGTGTCTCACAATGTCTGTTGTCTGTAATGCACTATCAAAGCCAAAAACATAAAAAACATTGGATCTATCTGGTGGTTCTGTGGATTGATGTGAAAAGAAAGCTAAATTGGTGAAAAATAAAATAATGTTACCTTGAAGACCATTCATCTGAAAATATGGGATATCAGAACGCATTAAATATAATTTGTTGACATACTGATCTAATAACCCTGCAATGTTATAAATTGAAATGGTGAGTTAATATTGAAGTGATATGGACAATACTTAAACCCTACCAGAAGCTGGAGTAAAAGGACTTTGCCAATTCTCTTCCAATGCTATTGATCCATTCATGTTAATGAGTACCAAAAAAAAAGGATTATTAACTGTCTACCTATTTTATGCAGCATTCTAATATAAGATAATCCTGTGATAAAGGCATCAAAGCCTGCTTCATGGAATCGAGATGTGTCAATGCTGTAGGTATTAAATTCAGCACACCTATCCGATAATTCAACAGTCGGTTTGGACTGATACTCTAGACTATTGAAGGTTCGATATAAATCTTCCAATGAGGTGGAAGGCAATAAATCCTATGTATTACAAAAATTGAATTATTCTGAAGGCTTCAGAATTTAAGGGTTTAAGGGGCTGTGCTTCTTACTTTAAAATGGTTAGAAGCAGTAGCTAGGTACTTAGTATCCAGAATGCTGTCAAAAATATTTCATGAGAAACAATTAATAACTACAAAAAAACGACCTAGTGTCCCTTCGTAGAATGTGCACATACCAAGGAAAGAGCTCAGTAGCCTTCGCCTTGAAATCAAACACAGTTGAAGGCAGTTGATAAATAAAGGAAAAGAGGTGAAGTAGATCAAGAAGCATATTATGCCTGTTCCATAGTGGCAAAGAAAACTATTCAATACAGGAAAAACCAAAAGCAAGAAACAAAACGTTGGGGAAGGGAACAATAAGGAAGAAATACCCAACAAGAGGTTTGTGATGCCTGATGAGCATCTCCAAGACTTTGCGAAAGCCAATTGCTTCCTCTAGCTCATCCTTCAAGTTGTGAGAATGACGGTTAAGGCAGAGGAATAGATTTCATGTGGCTAAACAAACCATTGAGTGCTGTAGTTGTTCCCTTTGCCGTTGGCTTTTCTCTTCCTCCGTCATGCGACTGATACTCACGCTACGAAGGTGAGTGTTTTCAACACTGTGAGCCTCCACATGCAAACGGTTATTATAGCTGACAGAGGCAAAATTAAAATGTAGTAACAAGTCAGCGAAGCTTTAAGTGAAGAACGGGTTTGTAAACAGAAACTGAAACAGAATAGACGACTTCTTTTACCGCTTTCCTATTTCTTGGTAGAGCAAACGCCGTTGATAGGAGTTGCAAGGAGCAAGCTGGAGAGCTTGCTCTGTTGAGGATTGCAACCATTCCTCTATCATAGTATGAATTGGCTTCAGGAACTCTTTATCTTTCTCGTTTAAAACAATATCACTAGGAGGCAATGGTGAAGTGGGCTCCTGTTTTGGTCGTTGTCGTTCTTCTTCCTCGCGTGTTAGCCAAGGGATACCTTGTCAAGGGAACAAAGAAGAAGTATTACTGTTTGAGTGACCTTGGGAAGCAACAAAGATAAGTCTCTTCAAGGGGCTTACCGTGGTATATCAGCTTGTTAAAGTCAAAGCCATTTGAGGCTAAAAAGTGAATAGAAGAGACTTGAGACAGAAAATATTGCTCCGCTCCCTTGCGAAATGGTTTTGGGAAAAGATAAAAGTTAAAAGGCTCTGCTTTGTACCTTTTGGGAAGAAGCTAGCTTTAGTCTCCGTTTGGTTGTTGTTCCAGTTTTTAACTGTGTTACCTACCCATCCCCCTCTGGTATGAACGCACAAAGACCCCACTGTATTGTGAGGAAGTTTTGCGCAGAGGCACACAACTTTTGATATCGTTGCTCCACTGTGTCCAATGCATGGAGGCGTTCCTCTTTGTAGTCCAGCGTGATTCCCGTCATTTCACCGTCAAAACTCAAAAACTCGCAGCGCTCTATCGCCTCTTCCAAGGACGGAAGTTGCGCCTGGAGGTTCTCTTTGGTGATTTCCATCTTTCAGCGGACGGGGGGGGGGGGACCAGTACTCTGCTTCTTTCTTCTCGGTCTTTCTCTCTTCTCACACTTGACAGTGAAGTGCTGGATCCAGGCGGCGCCAAGATCATAAGATCTAAGGACACAAAAAAAAGAAACCACGAATTAGTCTTTTGGGCCAATGAGCATGATTCCCGCCAAAACAACCCTTCCTTCTCCCACGTCTGTGAGGGCAAGGTGGCGGGGAGGAGGATTGCCACTCATATCCTAATGTAGTTAAATAAATGTAGGAATGATGCTTCCTTGAATGGTGTAAAGAAAGAAAAGAAGGGTTAGAAAAAAATAGTCCAATAGTTTAAGCACCGAAGGAGAGAGGCAGGCATCATCGCTTTGGATCCAGGAGTGCGCACATTCATGACCACCTACAACGGCTGCGGGGAGGTCACCGAGTGGGGCAAAGCGGACATCAACGAGATAGGCAAGCTGTGCCGCCGCCTGGATCGCATGCAGAGTAAGGGCACCAAGGGCAACCACAGGCAACGGCGCCGTCTCCGAAGGGCCGCTGCTCAGCTTCGCCAGAGGATCCGCAACCTGGTGGAGGACCTCCACAAGAAGCTTGTGTCTTGGTTGGTCAGGAACTTCTCCCTCATCCTTCTGCCAGAGTTCAGGAGCCAGCAGATGGTGCGGCGAGGCCACCGCCGCATTGGCTCGCGAACGGCCAGAGCCATGCTCACCTGGTTCACTATCGCTTCAGGCAGAGGCTCCTCAACAAGGCCAAGCAATTTCCGTCCTGTACGGTCTGCCTCTGCGATGAGGAATGCACCTCCAAGACCTGCGGCAAGTGCGGCCAAGTCCACCACCGGTTGGGGGGAAACAAGACCTTTCGGTGCCCTCAACCCGAGTGTGGCTACCAATAGGCCGATCGAGTGCCAACGCCGCCCGAAACATCTTGATCCGCTTTTTCACGTTGCAAGCACTTACCACCACCTCCTCCTCCTCTCTGAGGGGGCGGGGGGCGGTAGGCGGTAAGGTTGCTTGGGTGCCGGCACCGTTGTCAAGAAAGATCAAGCGCCCCGTGAGTAAATTTATTGTCGACAGGGAGAAAAGAAAACGAAGGAAGAAACTAAGCACCTCAAAGCAGCTATATTCGGCAGAATGGCAGACGAGGTTCCGTTGGAAGTGTACTCTACGGTTGAGGCGCTGGAGCAAACTGTACAAACATTGCAGGAATTGGTGGGTTCGTTTCTTAGAGCCACGCAAGAGGACGTCCACGCTGGTCTCTCCGAAGTTGAAAGGGCCAAGCTGCACGTCATGCTCAGCTATACCCTCAACTCGCTGTACTATGGTAGGGCACCTGCCCCCTTTATTTTGTTGGCTCCGCGCTTGCGTACTAACCACCACCTCCTGCAACCAGTCTATTTAAAAACTCAGGGGGTGAGCCCACAAGGTCACCCTGTCAAAGCTGAATTGGTAAGAGGCAGGCATTTGCTCAGCAAAAACCCTTTTCTTTTTTGTTTTTGTTTTTGTTTGCCCTCCTCTTGTGTTTGTTTTTTTCACACTCGGGGGTATCCCCTTTCCACCAGGACAGAGTGAAGAGCTACATCCAGAAGGTCAAGCGGCTGGCCAGTGGGCTAACAGTTGACCAGTCCACCAACGAGGACTACAAACCCAACCTCCGGTTAAACCAAGAGGCTGCTGAGAGGTTCATACGACACTCCCTTCGTGCACCCAGTTCCACTGAGAAGACTCGGCCCAGCGACCAGAACGAACAAGGTGATCAGCCACAAAGCGGTGCGTCCACCAAGCGCAAAGCCCTTGCAAAAAATAATAGCAGCAAAAAGCCAGGGAAGGGCCGTCCTTCTTCCCCTTCTTTAGCGCCGACAACAGCCGCCGTCAGCAAAAGCAACCATCCTCAACAACCATCACATAACGGCCATGACCGTCACAAGGAATCCCGCTCCCCTAAGAAGAAGCAAAGGACGTAAAAGGCTGCCACATCGAACAATGTGTTTATGGTGTTTAGTAGGAACACTTTCAAGTGAACAGAAAGACAATTGTCACCACTAGAGTAGTACTAAGTAAACTTTTTGGTGGGATGGTTGTCGAAAGTACAAGGATGGAGTCCCCTTCTGAAGGGCGACATTGGTCAGCAAGGCTGCCATGGACAGGCCCAACTTTCTATCTTTGAACCCCCCCCAAAAACAAGGGAGCAGGCCACCGTGAAGAATGTCGTTGTCGTTCGAAAGGAGAGCACGACGCAAGGCGGAGTCATTCATAGCAGAGTTGTAACGCACAGAGGCTATGCGTTTCAAAAAGACCTACCCTAAGAGACAGGGGTTAGTGGAATGTGGTATTTGCTTGTCCAACTTCTCATCTCTCGCGAGGAGATGTTCGTCGACAAAAATTCATGGCAATGAATTTTTTTATCTCCCCTTTCCCCAAACTCAAGAATTCCACGTACCCGCGTGATTATTCGCATGGTTAAACTGGTCAACTAGCCCACTGGCCAGCCGCTTCACCTACTTACTCAAGGACGTAGTACATGGCTATTATATATCATAAAAATTTAAGTTCAGACTATAACCAACCATCCAAGATGATCTCTGTAATTTTAAACTTTTTTTCTGGAAAAACCTGGCAAGAGTCCTATCGCCACTGTTACATATCAGCACCACCGCCGCTAGATGTCACATCAGCGCCAAGGATCTCTTGCAACTCTGCGTCGTCAATATCTCCATCCACGTCCACCTCCACTCCATCCACGTCCACTTCCAAGTCTACATCCACATCAATATCTACACTTTCATCTTTCTCTTCCTTGTGCTGCTGCTCTGCCCTAATACCAATTCCTTTCCGTTCCACTGCACTCGATGTCGACGACGGTAATGCGAGCTCTGATGTATCAGGTGATATTGGATCTGAGGGTGCTGGCCTTGGAACTCCCTTTCGTGTCTCATCTGCTTTCGAATAGGCTTCTGCTATCCGGTTATTTGAAGGGAGAGATGAAGAAGAGGAAGAGGAAGCGGAGGAAGGCGTGCTGGTTTGATCCCTCTCCTTCAGTATCTCGTTCAAAGACTTTACACCAAAGGAAGGGCGCGTACCGCCGCCATTTGTAGCAGGCGATTTGGCACGACGGGCAACTCTCCCGTCGGCTTTACGGCCACCACCAGAAGTGGAGGCAGCATTCTGTCCAGTAGCCGCTTGTTCTCGCTGTTGCTGTGCGAGTCTAGGCTTTTTGTTGGATTGCGACTCCTCGGTTTTGGCAGTGCTCTGGGTCATTATTTCAGTGTCAGCTTTGGCCTTCCCCTTCCGATCCTCTTTGGGGGACGGTGAAGGTGAAGTGGGGGCAGTGGTTTGAGCTTCACCTTTTTCTTGTAAGAGCTCTTCTAGCGACTTTACAAATTTACGTTTCTTGGAGGGATTATTGTTCGTGCTCTCTGCTGCTGGAGTTGTTGACGTGGAAGAGGAGGAGCTCTGTGTGGATGGCAAGGGAGTCAGTGTTGCTGCTGCGCCTCGAGCTGATTGTCTTTGTAAGGGCAGCTGGGTTGGCAGTTCGACTGACTCTGGCTGCAACAAAGCAGCATACACCAGCTTGCCCGGAGGCTCATCCCCATGGTAAAATGCGCAGACAGCACGCCGTGTGCACTGCCCTGTTGACTGGTAGTAGCAAAATGTCCTGCTGCCATCTTTCTGTGTGGTTTGCCAGTGAAGCGTTCGTTAGCTCTGCGCACCACGGCAGCAAGCCAAGGAAGAGAAGAAGGAAGGGAAGGAAAAAACCTGGCGAGGGAGGGTAGGATGACGGAACTTGCAGTCGGGGTTGAGGCAATCCTCCTGCAACCAGAACTTGCAAACTTTGGGGTTGTCTTTGGCCGCCTGTGAGTGCCTGAACTCACACTCCTGGCCTTTGGAACAGCCGTGTTCCCCCGCCACAAAAAAGTGGCAATCAACAAGACGGTTATAGGCCTGCAGGGTTTGGGGCACCTCGCCACCAGAAGAGGAGGAGGTTGCCAGCTCGCCGCTCTCCAGCATGGTTGGGTGGTACTTGTTCCTTCTTGTCCTGTTGCTCTTCTGCTGCTGCTGCTGCTGCTGCTGCTAAAGGGTGTTGCCCCAAAAAGTGGGTGGGCACCTTTCTACCCCTCGTGCTCCTCTCTTTTCCTGGCACTAAGAGGGGAGCGGCAGGGAGGGAGAGAGAGAGAGAACAGAAGAAGAAATCGCAAAAGGAAAAAGAACGACAAAAAACAGCAGCAGCAGCAGCAGCAACAACAACATGGAGGGGATCAGAGGGCTTCGCCAAAACCTTTCACGACCATCAACCATTCATCGGTTACTGGGAGCACGGTTTCTTCCTTGGGACCCGACCTTGCGGCACTTCAGCCAACACGGCTCTGCCTTGGTGAGTCCCCGTGGCGACGGTGGAGGGGTGGGGGGCCTCCTTCCAGGTACTGCTTTGTTTCTTCAGTGGTTGAGTGAGAGAAAAACAGCGTTTCACTCATCTTACAATGACAATGACCCCTGTGACACAGGCATGTCTCGGCGTTGGTTCCGCGGCAGCATGACCTTTAGGGAGGAGCTGCGGCAACCGCACAGCCAACCAGTGACAGCAACACCGCACCTCCCAGTGACATACTTTGCAGCGCCACCCTTGGATCCTGCTGTTGCCAAGCGAAGGGCGGAAAAAAAACAGAGGCTGCAAGAAGAGTCGAAGAATCTCACTTCGCAACGGCAACCCACTGTCTCAATGCGTGAGCCGTTCCCAGGAACACCAGAGCCGCTTCCTCTCTCTGCACTCAAACGGCCGGTTACACGGGTGACTACCATGCCTAACGGCCTTCGCGTTGCCAGCGAGGAATGTTACGGCCAGGTCAGCACCGTCGGCGTCTTTGTGAATGCTGGATCCAGATATGAAACCCCTGCTACCAATGGTGTTACAGACTTCCTTCAGCGAATGGCCTACAAGGTTTGTATCTAGGTATTGTTGTGTTTGTTTCTTGGTTGATTGCAAGGTGGCTGTTTCGTGCTTTCTGTATAACGAATGTTGGGTCTTATCCCAGGCTACCGCCACAAACACTACACAACACATAGTGCAACGCTTAGAAGAACTTGGCACAGGAGCTTTCTCATCAAGCATGAGAGAGCTGATGGTCTACCAGGTGGATACTATCCAAGACCATCTACCAGAGGTGTTGGAGATACTTGCCAACAACATCAAGTCGCCGCAATTCTTGGAAGAGGACATGGAAGAACAGAGACAAGTGTTGGCCCAGAAATTAGAGGAGATACAATATGACCCAGATACATGGATATCGGAGGTTCTGCACGAGCTAGCCTACGGCAAGGAAGGCCTAGGCTTGAGTCAATTAGTACCTCCAAGCAACATCTCGGCCATCACCCGAGAACACCTCTTGCAGTTCGTAGAGCGGTTTTATGTGGGTCCCCGTGTAGTTGTTGCTGCAGTAGGTGTGGAACATGCGCAATTTGTGGGGATGGCAGAAAAGCACTTTGCGGATGTGAGAAAAAGCTCTACATCATCACCGGTGGTGAGTCCTCCTACTCACCCAATCTACAAGGGAGGTGAACATCTGGAGGTCATGACTCCTGAAGTGGAAGACAAACTGCACGCCATGTCTCAACTGGACAAGCCCTATCCCAGCCACGTGGTTCTAGCCTTTGAGGGCGTGAGCTTGCAAGACGAGGACCTCTATGGGGCTTGCGTGCTGCAAACATTAATGGGTGGTGGAAGCTCTTTCAGTCCTGGTGGCCCTGGCAAAGGCATGTACTCTCGCCTCTACCGCAATGTCCTCAACCAATTTCACTACGTTGATGCCGCCAGCGCCTTCAATACCTTTTATGAAGATACCGGGATGTTTGGCATCTACGCTAAAGCGGACCATTCCCACCTCGGAGATATGGTTCAAGTCATGTGCTTGCAATTAGCCGAGATGGCCCACCGTTTGCAAGAGGAAGAAGTCACGCGAGCAAAAAATCAGCTCAAATCCAGTATGTTGTTTCTGTTCTTGTTCCTCCTGTTCTTCTTCTTCTTCTTCTTCTTCTTCTTCTTCTTCTTCTTCTTCTTCTTCTTCTTCTTCTTCTTCTTCTTCTTCTTCTTCTTCTTCTTCTTCTTCTTCTTCTTCGTCTTCGTCTTCGCATTCTCGTGGCGTGCAGTACTTTTTTTGTGATTCTGCTGGCTGCCTATAAAAACAACTGTGCTAACTCATATTCATGTGACCAAAAGGCATCTTCACCAATCTGGAGTCCCGCTCTGTGATGTTTGATGACATTGGCAGACAAATAATTTCGTACAACACGAGGCACTCTGCAGAAAATATTTGCCAAAAAATAGACTCGCTAACTGAAGAAGATCTTCTGCGGGTGGCAGGGCGGCTGGTGGCCAGCAAGCCCTGCCTCATCGCATTTGCACCCGAGGCCGCTTTAGCTACACTACCGCCTTTCTCTGCAGTCGAAGAGTATTTTCGCACTCTGCCCCAAAAGATTCAAAAAGCTCGGCAGCAACAAAAAGCTAAGGGGCTGAACGAAAATAAATAGAATGATCTTTGCGCCGCCGGAGGAAATCTGTTCTTGTTTGTTGGTGGGTAGATAGTCTCACGTGTCGGCATCGGCCAAGACTTGGGCCAACTGGAAGGGAATCCTCCGCCCGCCACATCCACCACTACTCCTACCACCATGAGCACCTCCAGCTGCAGCAGTTTGTTGACTCTCGCCTGCACATTCCTCTAGCATGATCTTTATGTGATGGTAGGTTTCCACTACAGTAGAGCCAAGCCAATCCACGTTTAAACGTGGCAATAGTTCTGCAATCATTGTTGCCAACAGCTTCTCTGACCAGATCTATTCATGTGTCATAAGGGAATTAGCAGTGGACCACCTTCACGGCGGCAGCAGAGGTTGAAAGATAGAAAGAAAATTTAAGCACTTAACAAACCGGCTGAGTGTACTGATAGTAGGAATGTGGGCCAAACAGAGGGCTTGATAACGAAAGTTGTCGCTGGTTGGCGTCTCCTTGAATGCCCTTCCTTATGTCTGCGTACTGCTGGGCGAAAGAGGAGCAACCGGGTGAGCAGGAACTGCTCAGCAGCCTTGCAAGTTGCTCTTTCTCGTCATCCAATCTCATTCTGAGGGACTCAAGGCTCTGGCAGTTCTGAAAGAACTGTTCGCCTTTCCACAAAAGGTACACGTCCCGAACTATGTGCAACAGCAGGCAACAGGCAAAGTGTTGCAGAATTTGCCAGTGGGCATTGGTCTTTCCGTCCATACCTATGCAGCCTACAAACGCCAATTGGAGGTGAGTAGAACTGTGATTGCTTGTTGCGGAATGCATGACAGCGTATTGCATGAGTTTGGTTACCTTCTTGTTGCTGTTGTAGTTCTTTCGCATCAGCCTCTCCCAATGTACGGAACAGCAAGGCTGCAAGATGGTAGGCCTCGCTTTTCATGAGGTGCACTGGAGCCCGGTCGAAGGACGAGGATGTGAAGGTGAATACCTCCAACAGAGGAAGCATGATCGGCAAAAAGTCGAGAAAGAGATGGTGCCACCCGTGCCATGTTGTTGCTAAAACAACATCATCATTTTGCACTTCGTCGGTTTTAGCGGGGGTTGATTCACTGCTCAGAGACAGGCACTCTAATCTTTCCACAAACCGAATTGTAAATATCACAAAGAGCGGACTTTGGAGTGCAGCAAAGACAGCCTGAGTCCCATGGCCATCAAGGTTTTTATCTAAAGGTATGCGCAGAAACATTGGGACAACTGTTCCCATGACAAACCGTCGCAGAGACCCCAATCCTTTTCTGGGATACAGATAGATAAATATACGGAAAGAATACATAAGAAGCAGTGTTACAAGCATTAGAACACAAAAGCAGCAGCTCAAGATAGGCAACGTTACCTTTGAGTCCTGTCTCCACGAATGAGCATGCCTTTCACTAGCTCATCCAAACGTGCTGGTACAGATGGCCTTTTTGTGATGTCAAGCCCGTCAAGCTCTTTGTAGTCAAAGTGCAAGGCAAATTGTTGGTAGAGTCCTTCGTAGAAACATGCAAAGAACTGAGCTAAGCTGCGACTCATATATCCATCCCCGTGAAGGTCAAAATGAGCAAGACACACCGGTATGGCCTGCACAAATCCCCATACAGCGTTCTGGTATAGATTAGTGAGAAGTTGACGCTGCGCATTAAGCAGAGAAATGTCTTCTTGTGAGCGAGCTTGAGAGAAGACTGATTGTGGACTACTCCCCCTGTATCTGCCAAAACTCCTTCCAACATGTTGCTGCCGCAACAACATGGTATTTCGCTCCCTAAGGGGAAGAGCCATTCCACCAACCGGTGCCGCGGAGTGAAAAGGCCCAAAGAAATAGCCATTCAACAAGGCAGCGAGAGTGTTGTGGTTGGCATTCCCTTTCGTATATAGCAGTTCGGGCAGATAAACGAAGAGGTTTCCAATAATGCTATACATCAGTGCAATGAAGCGCTGCAATTGTGGTTCCTCCTTTTGCTCCAAGCGGTCTGCAACCGACCGGTGAATGACAAGGTGAACCTGAGAGGTGACTTCCATAAACTGTTGCTTCACAGCTGCAACGGATGTAGGCGTCTCACCACAGGCTTTATTGGCTTGCTGCCATTCCTCTGAGAGACACTCCATTACGTCTGTGACATGAGAACAAAACCGCCAGATGCTGTCAGCAAAAGCAAAGAGCACAGTACTTGCAGTACGTACGTTTGACGATATAGGTTACTTTCTTCACACCATGCATGTTCTGAAAGTAGGGAATGGTGGGAGTATTTTGAAGCTGCTTGTTAAGCGGTGGCTCGTAGTGCGACCGCTCAATTGTTGACAGCAGCCATATGTTCAGCAAAAAGAACTTGTGTTCCTAAAGGCATAAAATCCAATGGTGCGGTAATCAGAGAACGACTTTCATAAAGAGGGGTGGCTCAACAAACCAGTATAAATTCCTTGATGCATGGTTTGATGCACAGTGATTCAGCATGTTGGGCCCGCAATATATGCAGCCAGAACCATATCGGAATGCTTCGTTGCGACACATCAGCGTTGCTTCTTACCATAAAAGAATTACTGTACAATGCCTTAAGGTGTGACCATTGCTAGAGAAAGTGAATAAGAGAGTCAGAGAGTCGACGAGCAAAAAGTTAATGGGAAAAGGTTTTACGCAAAACTTGAAATGGACGAGCAGTGGCGCCATGCTGGCCAAACATGTTACAGAACGCTCGAGTATGTGGACGGGAAGCCTCCTTGTTATGGCTGATATCAGGGGATCGAATAAATGCGCGTAAATCTGATTGGCAATGGGATAGTTTTGTTGCTTGCTGCGATGCTCCTCAACCATACGATCGAGGTCCTCGAAGGCGATACCATCCATGAAAGAGAAAGGGTCATCTTCCTCCGAGCCATTGTCAACAGTAGAAGACGATGTGATGATCGGTGGTTGTGTGGTGCTGAGATCAGGGCTCGATTGCTCGTTCTTCAACTGCATAGAATAATGAATCATATCCAACAATCTAATAGCGATTGACTCCGACAGCAGGTCGAGGTGTTGGACCAAGTGTTTCAGGGAAGGTGAAATCAACACGTAGTCAGAACAGAGTGAATCCCTCGAGTGGCGCAAGCGAAACATCATTTCCATGTGATGAAGCAACTTGTATAAAAGGGATTCCGTTTTCTGGAGCTCATCCTCCAGATGAGAAGGGATACCTTTGTTTTCTCTGTTTAGGCTTTTGAGGCGCATCTGTAGGTCCACGTAATCCTTGCAAACCGTTTCGAAGGGCTCCAGTAGATATCGTTCGGCCCAGTTCTATCGTCGTAATAATAATTCAGTCAATGACAAGCGTCAAACAGGTCAAGGAGCCAATATTCACGGAGGAAGACACCCACCTTGATATCTTGAGAGGTTTGGAGTAGCATCAACGCAGCAATGAACAATGCTCTTGTGACTATTCGTTGGCATTCAGTATTGGAACCTGATGAATATACTGAGAGAGAGAGAGAGAGAGAGAGAGAGAGAGAGGTGAATAACGGGTTCCAAAACTCTGAATAGTAAAGGAAAAAACCAATAATACGTTGTATGGCGTGAGGCAACTGAGCAAGCTTGTATTCGTGGTTCATAAAACGCGCAAAGACCAATTCAAGGGCGAGTACGTGCTGTAGAGTGGTAGGGTTGGTTATGGGAGTCGATAAACCTTCCAACAAACGTTTTCTCACTCTGTGAATGCGCTTGGGACATCCAGTCTTCTTTAACTCGGTAAGGAGAAGCTTCAGGAAAAGCTCAAACTCAGAAGAGTACTGGCCAATCGGGTAGAACTTGTACGCCACGGAGACAGGACATTCCAGCACGTGTTGCACTACCAGTTCAGAAAAGCTGTCTTCCTGGTTCATTGGCTGGTAATGCACACGGAAATACTGCCACAAAAGAGCAACTAAATGCTCGTTCGTTCCCCAAAACTCGGCTAACTCAATGCACCGCATTAGAATTGCTCCCTTTAGCCTGGAGATATCCCATTTTAGGCTCGTCGTCATCATTTTTGTGGCTTGGAAGTTTAGCTCGTCTCCGTCCGCTCGCAACCCCAAGGGGGAACGCTCTATTAGTGCTTCCACTAGCAGCCAGTTTTTGGTGGTTGCCCAATCGTAATTGAAGAGCCATTGGGATTGGTTTGAGCTGGTAGAGGATTGTTGCTTGAATTTTCCCTCCTCGTCAAACAAATGAAGGGGAATCAGCCTGAAGAGCATCTCCCATCGAAACTCATTTAGCACTGTGTGGAGAGAGAAGAAGAAGAAGAAGAAGAAAGAGTAAGACAACGTTACGATAATTCAGTGGTGAGGCACTCTATATATGGCTGCGTACCAAGGGGCTTTGTGCCTTCCGAACTGCGAGAAGTCACCTCGTCTGGCTTTTCTTCTGCGTTTTCTTGGAAGGATGGTAGACTTGTTAGCCCCAAAATAGTGTCGTTGAAGGTTGCCCAAAAGTCTTTGACTTGCTTCTCAGAACCAGCGGCTTGATGAGGGAAGTCATCAAATATGTGCATTACCTTTCGCCACAAGCCCAGCACCACAGTGTTCGGTTCAAGTCGGCTGCCGTCAGTGCCTGAACAGAATGACGGCAGAGCCATTAAAGTGGGACAGTCCCCTACAAGTTTCAGCAGCTCCTCCATTAGACTGAGCGCATGGCCCTTGAGCATATTCATAGCGTCCTGGAATAAACGTATTTCTTGCTCGTGATCAACACTACTGAGGTGAGCACGTACTTCCTCCTTTGCACATGAGCGACAGATCCAGAAGTAGCACTCTAGCACAGCGCTTTTACAAAAGGAGACAATTTTGAAACTTTGGTGCATCCAAGTGTTGTGATTATCATGGTACCATTCTGGCTGTAATGTACCTGTAGCGAACAAGAGAAAAGATACAACAAAGCATCAATTGCAATGTTCATAGGGCTTGCAATGTCAACAAACCTAAGCTCTCAAAGAGGTGATTCAAGCAAACAGCCAGTCGCTCAAAGCACGAAATGCGTGAATCAAGTTCAATTTCTTTGGTAAAACTTGACCGTATGCTGCCCAATAAAAACCAAAGGAAGCTTAGAATTTCTGTCTCATCTTCCCTGCTAGTAAACTGTTAATTTTTCTCTACATCAGCCAATCGGAGGAGGCACATACCCTGATGATCCCTTCAGTTCGCTTGAGTAGAGAATTGCCAACCTCTGTTGTAGAGCAGTAAAATAGGGCTGAAAATCGCCTTGAAGGATAAAATCCTAGTTGTACGGTTAGTTTGGAAATAACAGAGCACACAAACACGCAAGCCGCCTTCAAACCATTGCAGAAGATACAGGATATTTCCCAAAAAAGACTGTTGGATTGCTGTCTGCACGGTTAAACACCGGGGTTGTCAAGCATTGGAGATTGAGGGGGTAGCTTGGTAGACAATCCTTGCGAAACGGAAAGAGTTAAGGTATAGCAAATCGTACGATGAACATACGTCATTATGTATGCTTAGCAAGGAGGGAAAAGCTTCCCCGCCTGTGGGTCTGGGAATGGAAAAGGATATTTTATGCTGAGCGCATGGACAAGGTCGCGTTGTAACTGATACGGGGCTTCCTCAGTACTAAAGTTTATTTGTGCGAAGGGGGGCCGGCTTGGAGAATTTCTCTTTGGGGTGGTGCTTGCAGTGCTTGTTGGAGTTAGTTGGCGGGTTGGGCTCCTTTTAGTGTTTGGGCTTTTGGTGGTCGTTGTGGTGCTCTTTCTTTGTGGACCGGTTGGGCTTGGGGTTTGCCAACCCTCTTCAATGTCTGGCGACTTTTCAGCAGTGGAGGAAAAATGGTGAAGGAAAGGTGGCAAGTTCGTAGGCGGGCATCTACTGCCTCTCCCGTTTCTCCTTGTAGCATTTCGATGCCGCATAAAACGAACGAATCCGATTGGGGCCTCACCTGGGTGGTAGAGACGCACCCATCTATCCACTTTTTGTTCAAGTGCAGCTGATTGTGCATTCCATACCTCAGTATTGAGCACATGCATTTCCTGTAGTGTCGAAAAATAAGAGCGTGCGAAACAGAAAAAAAAGGGGGACGAAAGAGCAGTGCAAAGTACAGGAGGGACATCGGAAGCTCCATCTGGTATGCCACCTATAAGACCAAACTTCCCAGTGCTGTCAAGGCCGTAGCTAGGGTCATGCAAAATGTTCTCCTTGACTAGTCTGCGGTAGAGGTTGCTGCACTGGTAGCCAACTCGATGCTCCAAGCCCGGAGTGGCACTAAAAATGCCCCAACGGCTGCCCACCCACCATCCCTTCAGCTTAAACTCGTGATGCCGTTTTAGAAAAACTTCATATTCATCCTTGCTCCATTTACCCATGCGTTGCCTTACTCCCAAGTCTTAGTCGAAGATCCGTTCCGTAGTTATTGTCGTCTCGTTAGTTACAATGAACAAAGAGAAAAGTAGAGTTGAAGGACCCACCAGGAAAACGATAGTAGTATTGGTCAGGGTTGGTTCGCCTTCCCAGCCAAGCTCTGACCCGCGCCTTCGACCAGCGCTTTATCTCTTGTTCTGAGAAACGATTTATCTCGCCCCCTCTCTTTCTTCTGTGTCTTTCTTCATTTGTTGCGGTTGGTGTTGTGTTAAAATGGTAGCTAGATGACCGACTTGGTGCATAATGCACCAAGTGTACAACCATCAAACCTTCGCCATCTTCCTCCCAATCGCAAGGCTCTTGGCTATCTTCCTCATATTCCTCTTCCTCCTCCTCCCCTCCTCCCCTCCTCCTCTCCTTCTCCCTCCTCTTCTTCCTCTTCTCCATCTGAACTCCCAGACAAGTCATTGTGGGGCTTGAAATCGGGGTCAAGGCTTTGTCCCTCTTCCTCCATAGGGTCTGAGAAGGCGACCAAAAAGGCAAAAGCAGAGCTTTGTCTCTTTTGGTCTTTAAGTTCCCAGTACTTGCCGTCCAGCCCGTCTAAATGCTTCCTTCTTCTTTTCGGGGTCGCAGCAGCTGCGGTTGGGTCCTCTCTTACTTTTCCGAGGGGTGATGTACTTGTTGGTTCTTGGATTCGTTTGGCTGTGGCGCCATCCTCGTTACGGGCGTGGGCTTCCATGCCTGCTGTTGATACCTGCTCTTTTCTCCGCTTTTGCAAAGGAGGCGTAGCTTCAGGAGAACAGCCGATGCTTGTTGAGGTGCTACCACCGTCAAAGCCACCGCCACCATTCCTGTTGGTAGTGCCTGGTTCGGTAGTAGGTGGCGTGAATGGGATGGGTCGTTTTCGCTTGTGGCTGGCTGCCACTGCAAGTGGTAGTCCTTGCTGTGGACCTTGTTCTACTTCTTCTTCTTCTTCTTCTTCCATCTGCATCTCGCTCTCCCCCGCAATGACTCACTGAGAAGAAGAATTTCTTTTGGAACTCATTTGCCGCAAAGTTTAGGGGTGCTGTTACGGGGGGGCAAACGGGTGGTGGTGGTTTTGGCGGGAAAGTGGAGGAGCTAACCCCTCAGGCGGGAAGAGAAAAAAAAAAAGAAAGGGAGGAGGAAGGAACCTCGCTGAGCGGTCTTCCGAGCCTCACGTTATTTCAGTGCAACATGCAAAGCAAAAACATGCACGGAGAAAGCCTTCCCTCGGCTCCTGCCAAGACCAATGGATTATGCCACACCTGGCAGCCCTTCGACCTCTCGCCCTTCTCCCTCCTTCATGCAGCGGATACAGCAGCATACCCTTTTACGGCGCATGGCTCTAGAGGGCGAGGATGCTTACTTAATCTCTCGCGAGAGATTAGGAGAACGACACAGCCTCATGGCCATTGACTCTTTTTCTCTTCTCTTCCTTTGCGATGTACACAATGACCTCAATGTCGTTAGCCTCAAACGACTCAAACTGGAGAAGGACTACCAACCACAACACAGCACCGTAATCCTCTGACCCTCTCTCTCTCTCTTCTCTCTCTCTCTCTCTCTCTTAACTGGATTACTACAGACGCTTTGTTTAAGTCCACCGCTTGGTTTTGAGGTGCGGTCCCTCAGCTTCAACGCGGGTGGCGACTTTTTGTTAGCAGTGGGAAAGAGTTCCTGCGCTGTTGTGCAGATAACAGAACGCACCAGAAGAGAAATACTTCAAGATAAGCAGCCACAGGAAGTGGAATGCAGGTATTTCCTTTGAATGCATCATCTGCTTCCCTTTCTCTGTCTCTATCTCTCGACTCTCTCGAGTTTAAACATTAAAAGAAACACACTTATACAAGCGAGAAGATCATTTCCTATAGGAAATTTCTTCCACTCAACCCAGCCGTCGTTGTGCATTTTGAAAGCGGCATGGCACCCACTGAGCAACTCGCACGTAGTAGTGCTCACATCAGATAACACACTGCGCATCTACGACCTCGCGACCGATATTGAAGAACCAGAACAAACGTTCCGTCTGTATTCTCTCATTCCATCACTATCTTTTGCATCCGTCTCATCCAAGCCCAGCAATGCCATTGACCTTTGCTTCGGTTCATCAAAACTGACGTGGGATCGCTTTACCATCTACTTTTTAATGGAAGACGGAGGCATTTATGGGCTATGTCCGGTTCTTCCATACAACTGGTACCTGCTGTTCCAGGGATCGATTGCTGAGCATGAAAACTCACGTAATGTTCTATCCGCTCACTAACTATAGCATTCTGCCTGAGGAGATCCTATCTGAGTTAAAAACCGCAACCAAAGTAAAGCTAGAGCAAGTTGAGACTGCACGCAGGGAGCAGCAACTGTTAGAAGATGAATCGGATGGATTTGATGACTTACTTCCCCTTTCAAAGCGTTATCATGTTCAACTAAAGTGGCTGGACCAAGTCAAGGGGCGCACAATTGCTGGAACTGCACCTGGTGCTGTTCATAACACCACAGACAAAGACCGGCAACGAAATGAAAATCTGGCAACCAAGGGATGGATTGTCACAAGAAAACCCTTTGGCGCCTTTGCTTTCGTTCCTGTACTTCAAGGTATGTTACCCTTAAATATTCTCTCATCTGGATTGTCTTATTCAAATTACCTCGTTGGTTTGTTTTTAGGGCCGCTGAACCCTGTAGATGATGCTTCTCCCATCGACCCTAAAAAGGACCGTGCTTGTTGCTTAGCCTCTATTCAGAGCACCTCCTCCTCATCTTCTTCCACCACCTACTCTTCGCCATTAGTTTTGGTTAAAGCGTATGCTAGCGGCTGGTTGGAGATTTTCCTTTCATTTGACGAAATCGAAGCCGAATGGGACAAGACTAGCTCGTTTTTTGAAGAAGTCGAAGAATCTCATATGCTTTTACTGTACGAGCGGCTAAACCTCAGACTCCCCGACCTATACAGTGGGATCCATGTGGAGGAATGGAAAGGTAGTGACTTGGGCTTTCCAGAGAAATACTTCAACTTTTTTCATCCCTTGATTTTTGTGGACAAGGTTCACTCTGATAGTCTTTATATTACTCACATTTCCGGCATGCACTGCGTTAAGCTCGAGTGGTTACCTCGGCTAGAGACATATTGTCCCGACATCTCCAACGATAAAGCTGCACAAGCGCTAGCCTTAGATCAAGAGTCTTTGCCAGACTTACCACGTTCCATGGTGCATCCTCTTCTTCAAACAATGCCCCTTTCTGAAGGTAGTGTTGCATTAGCGATAGTTGTCGGGACATTTGTTGTGGTTCTAATGGCATTTCTATTGCAGGCGCTTCTGAACCAGCACCAGTAATCGGTGTAGCTGTTGTGAACGATCCTTCTTTGGGGCACTTTCTCCTCGCCTTAACGTGTAGTTATCAGTGTGTCTGCCTACCACGTCCCATCTTTTCTTCATATTTTGCACCACTTCAGGAAAAGCTTATACCACAGCGAGAGGGTGAAGAACAACAACGGCTAGGATCTTTTCTCAGCCAGATAGAGCCCTTGTTATCCAAAACACTTCCAAGCATGCCCAAGATTTCCACACCTGATCCATCCGTCTTTAGTTTTTCGTCGCCTCAAGCACTAGACTTTTTAGTGGAAGCATGTTCCAAGCTGCGACAACACCATGTTTTGCATATCCACCATATCCACACCTTGATTACGAAGAGGTACCACAACTCCTCACAACGTCCCCTCTGATTCCTCTAAAACTATTTTTTTTTTTTGCTCTTCAGAATTGAGATGCTGTGTAACCTGAAGGAACGCCAAGACAAAGACATAGGCAAGCTCCACAACAAGCTAGAGGCACAAAGAGAGAAGGAGGCCGCCATTCAAGCCAAACTTGAAGAGATTGCAGAGACGCAAGAGAGATTAACTGCCCAATCCGAGGCCCTCCTTAACAAAATCAACAGCTCTAAACCAACTCTATCCGCTGCCGAAAAGGACTACTACAGGGTACTCAGAGCTAAGAAAGACGCTCTACAGTTCTATCGCGCGAAGATAGAAAAGGCACGCTACTTTCCTGTTTTTAAAACCCTCTTTCTTCTCCTTTTTTTTTTCTTTATCATCTTATCATTGCTCATTCCTGCAGTTGCGAACACAAACGGAAAAACTTCTTCATGAACAAGAGCAACAACAAGCAGCGTATACCATCAGCGATAGCCAACTGAAGAAGATAGAACCAATCCTCCAAAACGAGTGTGCAATTTCTCCCGTTTGCGTTCTGTTTTTTTTTTCCTTTGTCATTGCTCATTCCCGCTTGTGTACGCGCAGGGTTGCCATGATTGCAGAAACAGTGGACGGCATGAAAAAGTTGCAACTGCGAATGAAGCAAGATTTCCCAGACCTACCATGAGCCATTCCTTACGCTAAGTTTTCACGCCAGCGCCGATCGGCGTAAGAATAACCAAAAACGCGAACAACGGGGGCACTTTTGCTATTGTGGGCTCCACTATTAATTAATTAATGATGAGGGCGCCTTCCTATTATTGTCATTATTATTTATATCGACAATAATAATGGACTTTTCATCGCTTGCTTTGCCCCCCCCAGCGAAGGAAAGACCCCTCTTTTAATTTTTTATTATTATTATTGGCGGTTTGGTGTGTGACAGAGAGAGAGCCAAGGTTTTCCTTCCACTGCAGCTAAGTTGCCGCCAAGGACCCCCAACCACCCGCTTGTTACATTCTTGGGTTCACTGCTGGCCAGCAGCAGGTTGTTGGTGTATCAGCAGTCTGCCGAAAAAGAGAAAAAGTTCACAATGCAGTCTGCCGAAAAAGAGAAAAAGGTGCTTCCTGCTGAGCAAAGTAAGTTCACCCTTTCCCCCGTTAGTTTTTGTTTTCTTCCGGTTGCCCCTTCTCCTCTTTCTTCTCCCTCGGCGGTAGTGGACAGCCGGAAGCCAACCACACTCCCTATCACCACCACACAATACCACTTGCAACGAAGTGATCACTTTGCGGAGGATTGACACTATTTTTTTTTCCTCGATGAAAAAACGTGTGATTCACAATTTTATTTCAGAGTTTGCAGAGCAAATAGCGGCCCAGCACAATGACAACATACAATGGATGACCTGGGTTCTCAAAAAGAAGCGGTTAAAGATTCAAGACAGGCTTTTGGTGGTAGGAGAGTATCGCATTTATTCCCTCAAGTTTAGCAAGTTCTCAAAAAGTGTAAGTTGCTTCTCTGTGGTGTTGCCCTTTTTCCCCGCTTCGCCCACCTGCTAAGCACTCGTCCCTCTTACCATTTGAACAGGTGCAACGGCAAGGCCATCTCTTCGACCTTAGAAGCATTATCGTTGACGATGCGGTAGAGAGGGTACCTTTGTTACAATCCTTATTGCTTTGCATCAGAGTAACTGTTGATTGACTCGGCTTTGTTGTGACTACTCTCTACTTGCATAGCTTGTCCTCAAATGGCCGTCGTTTCACATAGAATGTATGGCTCTGGACATACCTTCTACTGTGAAGATTATTCGTACTCAAATCAACAGAATTAGCCACCATTTCCCCTCAACTGCTCGTGCTGTTATTTCTGGTCCTGCGACTAGGTACTTTCGTTATGCGCATTCTCTCTCTCTCTCTCTCTCTCTCTCTCTCTCTCTGAGTACCACAAGCCTCAAGTGCTGATGATGGTAACACAGCATGCCAGAGGGAGAGCTGGCCGAGGAAGGACCAGCGGCTGGTTTGGTGTCGGTATATAAGGGCTGGTGTGCTTTCCATCTACTGCCTGAAAGCAACGATTTTATGACATTTATAGCAGATAGTTCTAGCGGCGGAAAGACTGTCTTAGACCTTTCTAGCTGCCCTGGTATAGAAGCCAAGACCGAGTTCTCGTTTTCTCTGACCCCGGCATTGGCTGCTCTGCGCTACAACCCTTACTTCACGGCTTTCGAACTGAGGGGTGTGGCTGGCAGGAAGGAGGCCGTGGAAGGATTTGCAGATCCTTTGGCGCACAACAAAACACTGACTCGTGTGGTTCTGCGTAACCTAGACGCTCCACCTGAGGGATTTGTGCTTATAGGAGAGTCAATCAAAACGAACACAATGAACAAACTACTCGAACTCGATTTCTCAGCCAACAAAATGGGTGACAAAGGTGTGGCGGGGCTTGCTGCTGGCTTAACTTCTTTGCAGCACGGCTTGACCAAGCTCTACCTTGCGGATAACGCCATTGGCTCAAAAGGCATCGCTGCCTTGTGCCAAGCGCTAAGGTAAATATTGCTTTCTTGCTGTTCGGCTTGATGATCCACGAAGGCTGATAAGGGTGTTGCCTTGTCCCTTCATCCCTGCAGAGACAATGCCTTCCTCTCATCAGCCCTTGAAGAGTTGGATCTCTCCAAGAACCATTGCGGGACTGCGGGCACCAAGGCTTTAGCTGATTGGTTGATAGAGCTGAAGGAGGGCAAAGGAAACCTTGCTCGCTTGTACCTCTCCGACATGGATCTAGGCGTTGCCCCCATTGTCACATCCCTTAGATTGGGTCCAATGGGCACCCTCAGCCACCTCGATCTCTCCTTCAACAAAATGGACAAAAATGGCACGCAGGCTCTCAGTTTGTTCCTCTCGCAGAGCAAATGCCTGGACTACCTTAACCTGAGCTATACCAAACTGGACCCGGACGGCATCGAGGCGCTCATGGTATCTGCTTTTAACAACGCACACTTGCCGAAGGTTACGCCCAATGTCCAAAGATACGAAGATGGTCATGCAGTGGGACTAAAATTCGACTTCTCCGGAAACGACCTAACTGCAGTTGGAGCCGAAAATGTAGCTCGTGCCTTCATGGGCATCAAGGCCAATGAGAACAATTTGCACACCTTGATATTGCGGGACAACAAGCTTAAGGCAACGGGTGTTCAGAAGATCGTTGATGGCTTAGTTCAACATTCCTCCGTCCTTCCTTTGGGGTGCTTGGATCTCTCCTTTAATTTAGCCTCCTCCAAGAAGCCACTCAAGCCCCTCACTGAAAGCCTGTGTCAGCTCTTGAGCTCTACGCCTTCACTCCAAACACTGCTCATTGCTGGTGATGGCAAGCATTTCTTTTACGGATCGCAACTCGCCAAAATATTCGAAGCACTTGTGGAGAATCGTACACTTACCGAGTTGGACATCAGCGGCAATAAGATTGGTTCCAAAGTATGTCTCCTTGTCCTTGTTATTATTTGTTCGTTCGGACGAGCCCATTAACTAATTTTGCTGCCACCTCAAGGATATGTTAGCGGTGTGTGAACAATTGCGAAACAATCGCTCTCTTACTTACCTCAACTTAGACAACAACGGTAGCAACATTGGAGTTTTGCAAGCCCTGAAGGGTTGCCTTAGCACCAGCAACCAGACCCTTTTTGACATCCCAAATCCCGCCATTGACATTGAAAAAATGATTGCCTCTTCCAAAGATGGTGCCAAGTTAAAGCCACGACTCCAGGAACTTATGACGGAGATCTCGGTTGCCCTCAACTCTCACCGCTCGGCAGCTTTGCCTGCTTCCAACATCATTGGGCGCCGAAATACAGATAGGATAGGTGGCGACGATAGAAGCAGAGCCTTTAGCGAGGGAGCTCGGCCTGTCTCACCACGCGGCGGTGGATATGATAGCTCGCAGGATGGCTACTCGCCAAATGTCTCTACCATGCGAAGGCTTTCCTCCAGTGGAGAACACGCAACGGTTTCCTACGACGAAGAAAGTGAGGAGGGCAACGCTGCGCCCACCCTCACCAAATCTTACTCGGCTTCAAATGTTCGTCGTCAAGCCATCTCCAAACCACCACCCGTTGCTATGCACAGCGGGGCCAGCACTATGAAACCTCCTCCTCGAACTCTATCCCCGGCGCCCAGCCCACGTGCACCTCCCCCTATTCCTCCCGCAACAAGCCCGCGTGCTCCTCCCCCTCTACCAAGCACCCCGCCTCCTCAAACTACGCAGTACCAAGAGATGGAGAGTTGCTTGCCCCCTCCTCCCCCCCCTCAGCGCGATGCTGAACATGAATACGAAGAGGGGTACTAACTTAGGCTGAAAAAGCGCCAAACTCTGTGCCATTAAATGTTGCATTTTTTTTTTTGAAAAAAAAAATAAAGATGATACATAAATTCATTGCATTTTGAGGTGAGGAGCTAAAAAGCCTGTTCACCAGCTCAACTCATCAAATCGTTCAACTAGCTTGTGGGCATCGTCCAGGTCTTTCTGAATCTTTTTGCGCATGTAGAATATGGGGCAATCTCGGCTTAATTGGGTTGAGGAAATGGTAACAGTCAGTCAATGGCTTTGGGATGTTTCCAGGAAGACAATCAAAAGAAGCGTTCACGTACCTCGTGCAAAGAACGGTTTGGTGGAAACTGCCTTGGCACCTTTGGCACTGTGTCCAAGCAGCTGAAAATTCTTTTTCCAGCGTTTGAACTTTGCCCAGTTGCTCCTGGAATATTTCAGGTTCATGATGTTTGCAATACTTGCAAACCGTTTTCTCTGATTTGGGGCTTTTAGTAACTGGGAAGGGCATGCAAGCAAAAACAGACAACAACACGAAGCTTAAAAAAGGAGATAGGAGCGCACCTCCATGAGGTAAGGGCGACTTGCAGCCAATGCAGCTCAGCGTTTTCTGCGCAAATCGCACTATACCACCAACGGTGGGAGTAGGCAAAGACATGCTGCGGGTGTGTTCTCCTTGCAGGAGACTTTCCGGGTTGGGAAGAATGGGCCGGAAGATGCGCATCAGCGGATTGGCCAACTGCTGGTGAAGATAATACTGAGCATCAAGCGGAATGTTGTTTTCCAAAACCCACAATGGATCTTCTGCCTTTTCATAGGCTCGCGCTCCCTTGGCGGCCTTGACAATAACATAAGGGACACGATCACCAACAACGGGCGCGCTTCCGGGATCACGTTTTCTCATCCGCAATGCAAGTTCCACATGAGCCTGTTTGGCTGTATATTCATCCGACTTACGAGACAAAGCCTTGGTTATCACCAGGAGCGATACATCGAGCTTGTTGCACAACAAGTCCGATATGATTTGCTTCACATAACTGAATCCGTCATAAGAGAATAAAAGTAAGTATTTGGCATGAGGTAAACAAGGTGCAATCCATACTCAACAGCCCCTTGTAGGTCGCGGTCAATCAGAATCTTGTCAAGTGAAGTTTGAATAACGTTTTTAACGAGGGGGCAATTATCTCGGCGTATGGTCTGAAGAATTGAAAAGGAAGCTTGTTAAGACCCTCTCAGAGAAAACGATGAAGGAAATGTGGCGTGGCGTAGTGTGGTATGTAACGACAATAATACCTCAATACCCTTGGCATCCATGTGATCGTATTTGTTGGGTTTAGTCCAAAAGAGCCCAGCGTAGCGTTTTTTGTTGATGAGAAGGTAAGGGCAGTACACCTTTTCGAATTCGAGCTGAATGGGGCGCCTGAAGAAGCCTGTAACAAATTGAGCTGCCTCTCTGCCGAGTTTCATTGCTTCCGGCACGCTGTCCACACCAAACTTGACCATCACTGAGTCAGTGTCACCATAGATGACATCGGCGTCATGGGCATAACCGTTTTCCACCGTGTATTTCTCCAACACTTTCTGCAATACAAAACCAGAAAAAAATGTTACTCTCCTAGCAAAGGAAAATCAGACAGGACCCATATGTACCTGCTGAGTCAACAAAATCATTTCTCTGCCATAGGCCGTTACGCTAGCTGATATTTCCAAGCATGGGAGTTTGCCAATGGTAGCTCCTGTGAAGCCATACACGGAGTTGGCACTGACCTTAAGGGCAAGTTGTCTGCCATTCAACACTGCTTTCTTGAATGGATCAGTCTCATTCTTCAGTGCGGCCTTGGCTCTGGCGCGAGCTTCAAGAAGGGTTTCCAAGATACGAGGCAAGATGCCTGGCTTTACTGTTGACTTGACAAAGTAATCTTTGGAGGGGTAATTTAGCACATGGCGAACTGAGGCTTTGTTATCATGGACGTACCGCCAGTGGGACTGCGCTCGTAGGAATCGGGTGATAGTTGAGAAATTGTGGCCGGGTTGATGAGGGTGGAGTAGCAAAGATTGTGCGCAATCATTATGGATGGATACAGCGAAGAGAAATCCAGAGTGGCAATGGGTTGCTCATAAAAGCCAGTTTTAGGAGAGATAACGATGGCTCCTTCATATCCCTTTTGGCCTTTATCATCCGTCTTGGGGCCTGATAAAAGTGAATCAAGCAAACAGATATGAAGTCGATTTAGAAGAAGAGACTATGAAAGAACTGGCCTTTTCTACTTACGATTTACTTTCAAGGCAGGGATAAGGAGGTCTTCTGTCATGGCCATTCTGTACAGTTGTGACAAGACTTTAATTTGCTGACCACGTGTAAGAAGATAGCTGATAGGCACGCCCGTCACACGTGCCATCTCTATGTAGTCAAATATGCACATGAGCTTATCCATCAACCTTTGAGGCAAATATGCATCCTGATATACCACAGGGAGAAAGAGAGAGAGAGAGAGGTTATTAAAAAAAAGAAAAAGAAAAGTGCTTATAGAGAAGCCAACCTTCAGACAATAAACGGCTAAGCGATGACGATCTTCATTAGAACCATTAAAGAGATCTGAAATAATAGAGTGGTGCACATCTTCCTTCTGCTCATTCAGGAACTCAGCCGAGACGGAGTTCAACGTATACGACCGCAACTTGTAGTTTCGTTGTATAACCATTAGCATGTCGAATTGCACACGTCCACTGATGCGAATTTCCTTGGTGTCTCTCTTGCCAAAGGCTTTGGACGAAAACGTAGTTTCCTTGATAACAGATCGTTGGTCATTCAATCGTCCAAGGAAGGGAAACTCTGAAATCTGGTTTCAGACAAAAGAGGAGAGGGCATAAATAGACTGACACAATGAATAAACAATAACAACGAGAAATAAAAGAACCTTCAACTGACTGGCTCGCTTGATGAGGTACCATGTGTCGAAGTTAACCGTGTTATAGCCAGTCATGATGTCGGGGTCACAGGCACGCACAAAATTGCGCCAAGCAAGCAACATCTCAGCCTCTGTTTTGTAACAGCGTACATCTGTGCCGACAATAGGGCTGCATTGGTTGACGGTGAAAATGTTACGAATGAAGGGCTTGGACTGGCCTTGTATCGTCACTATATTCGCTATTTGAATGACGGGATCGTTCTCTGGTTCTGGGAAAACTCCTTTTCGGCCTGCACATTCAATGTCTGCATTTGTGGAAGGAGAGCCGCAATGTGAACTTTCTTAAGGAAGGAAGGAAGAGAGAGAGAGAGAGAGAGTAGAAAGTAGGGAGTAGGTTTGGGGAAGGATCATAGAGAAGGCAGTACCGAAACTAAGAATGCGTAGGGGCGCTATCTTTTGCCACTCTTCGGTATTGGGAGGATGACTGGAAACCAAATTAAATCTAGATGTTGGTTCAAGTGAAGGGAAAAACTACAAGAAAGGAGGAAAGTAGCAGTTGTTACACAGTTAAAAAAGGATACGGGACGTCGACCTCAATTTGGCAGTTAGAGGAGGGTTTCGAAGCAAGGTTATAGGTGCCTGGTTGGAGGGCGACCCAGTCGGCTCCCACGATGTTTCGGTCAATCATGAAGCGTAACACAAAGGCAATATTGGACTCGTAGGTGGTAAACGCCCGATCACCAACCCCATCGATAAAAATGCCCATCTCCACAATGTCTCTGCACGAAGGAACGAGCCTAGGAGAGGCCAACGTTATCCGTAGAAAGGGTTTTTTTCTGCCCGCGTGAAAGCCGTAGATGGACTCTTTCTGTTCTATCTCGACTTCCAATACGTAGTCCTGTCTTTTGTCTCGTGCCTGAGCCTTCTGATCTAACCGTTTCTGTTGTTGTTTTAGAAGAGGAAACAAAACAAAAAGAAAGAGAAAGAGAAAGAGAAAAGAGAAAAGAGAAAGAGAAAGAGAAAAGAGAAAAGAGAAAAAAGAGCAAAGAGAAAAAAGAGCAAAGAGAAAAGAGAAAAGAGAAAAGAGAAAGAACAAGAGAGTTGGAACTAACGTTAAGAGCAATTCTGAGAGCAGTACAATGGTTCTGGCGAAAGCCTTCTGGGGCGGGTATGAAAAAGTAGGGCATGAAGCCGTGTATGTTGGCCATAACGCTGTGTCCCTCTTGCGTCAGCCCAAAAAGGCGGATGATGGGCACCGTACCAACCGTTATGCTGGACATGCCTGCCACGGGATCCCCCAATGTGTAGTCGATGTCCATTTGTTGGAAAGCTTGAAGGAGGCAACCAAGGTAAACATGGAGCAAGCAGATCAGGAAGAAAAGGGGGCAAAGAAGAAGGCAAATAACATACTCAAGACATCTCTGGAGGGATCCACTTGTCGTGGCAAAGGCAGGCGAGGCCACCGGCCGTTGGGTCCTTTTGTATCTCTTGGGTCAGCCCATTCCAGCTCAAGAGTGTCAGGCTTGGCCTCCAAGCCTTTGCGCGGTTCCGCCCTGCCACGCTTGCGTTTGTTAGTTTGGGGTGCGGCCAAGGCCATGCTACTAGGGCCACCTTCCTCCGATTCGTTTTCCTCCAAAAGGGGTTCTTCATGTTCCGTGTCGTCCTCCTCCCACGCGTCCTCCTCTTCCTCTATGTCGTCCTCTTCTTCGAACTCCTCCTCCCAGTCAGCTCCTCTCTTCATGGTGTTGTGCCTTCCTGTTGTTCTTCCTCTTGTTCCTCTTGCTGTTTCTTTCTTTTTCCCCCCTTCGAAGAAGAAGACGGGTGTCGCACTTGAAAAAAAAAAGGGGGAAAGAAAAGGGGAAAGAGAAGAAAAAGGCGGGCAACGAAAAAAACAAGGCGGGAAAAATCGCGATTTTTGTAGACATTTTTTCCAAGAAACAAAATACAACAATTTCGGCTGGAAATTTAAGATGGTGTTGATGAAAGAGTGTTTGAAGAAGGGCTGTTGCTGAGGGCACCCTTCTTGATGGACTCGAGGCGACTCCGTAGGTGGCTTATGCTGTCTGATGTTGTGGCGGAGGTGGAAGGGGCAGCGGTAGAGAACGAGGATGGGGTGGTAGAGCTGATTCCCTGTGCGATATCCAGCTGAGAACCGGCGGTGGAGCGTAAAGAAGTGCTTTGGGTGGCTTGCTGCAGTCTCTGACGAATGCTAGAGATGGCATCGCTTGTTTGGTTGGTGGTCGTTGCGGAAGGAGCAGAAAGTATGCTGCTCTTAGTGGCTCCGTTGGCTGGCTGCAAGGGAGCTATCACCGATGTTGCAGAGGAGGCCGCTGGGCGAGTGGACAATCCATATTTCTTTTGCAAGGAACGTAGCTTTTCCATGTAGGAAGAACCATCTTCTTTGTGTTTAAGTGAATCACCAGTCAGCATGGGATCTGTGGTACCTCCCTTCGTGGTGAGAAATAGCATCAAGAGAGGGATAGACGAGAAGTAGAGAAGAAAAACCTACCTTTGTTTTCTTGTTGGGGATCTTGGTTCTTTTCGGCTAGCTTGCAGAGGCCAGTGCGGATGTAGGCCTGGAACTGGGGAGTAGCCTCGCTGAGATGGGGCTGGATGTCAATGTCAGGATGGTCCTGCTTGTACTGGTAGAGCTTTTGCAGTCCCTCTTCCACACGATCCTTCTGGCCCAACAACCGGAAGATGGAAGCAAGCTCCAACTTGGCTTGGTTGGTTGCTTCACCTGGAAGGGATGATGGGGAGGGTGCCTCCATGCCGTACTGCTCTTTCTGGAGGTCGTTGAGGATGGAGACAAGATGAGGAGTAGGATACTGCCTCACAGGCACACGGCTTAGATGGTTTGAGACGGTCCTGCCCTTTAGGTTAACAATCTCCTTCAGGAGACTGCGGATTAGCTTAGAATATTCCTGGTGGTGGGCGTGCAGCTGGAGGAAGCAATGGATTTCGTAGAGCAACTGGTCAAGATCGATGTTGTCGATAGTGGTCTTTAGGACTTGAGTGACCTTTAACAAGCCCTTGGTGATAATCTGAGGGATGGTCTTGGGGTAGTTGCCCGGTTCGCTCAAAGATTGAGAGAGACTCTGCAACAAAGTGGCAAACATGACGGTCTGATCCGAGTTGCGGAGCATCTTAGCCACTAAAGTTTGAATGCCTTTGTAGATGGCGCCCTTCTCCTGCTCCGGCACCCGTGAGTCAAGCATAGATTCCAACAGCAGCTGTAGCAATGGCTTGATGGACTGAAGGGAGAGAACGGAGGCAATGCTGCTGTGCTGGAAGATCTTGAGCAACGCATTCAGAATATATTTACACTGACGGTTGGTGTCTCTCGTCAAAGTTGTCTGGCTGCTTAGGTTCTTCTGAAGCTGGATGTGCATGGCCTGCACCAATGCGTCGCTAGTGCCGATGAAGGGAGCCTGGTTTTCTTCCACCTTTTTGCCGATGAGCATGGTGGTAGAGACAATGGCGTTGGCGTCCCCGCTCATGATTAATTGGGACCACGAGTTAATGATGGTGCGCACAGAGGACTTGCTTTGGTCACTGTCAGCAGCCGGAGAAGCGGCTTCCGTCTTAGTTTCCTTTTGAACAGACGATGGCTGAGTTTTGGCAACGAAGCGAGAGGGCAAAGAGGGAGTCGGCATATCCGAGAACTCGGAAGAAAGCGTGGTGGAGGCCAGCGCTGGCATCTCTATACTCTTCTTGGGTGCTGGAGCAGCGACTGTTGTAGGTTCCAGTTCGTCCAGCCCTAAGCTGAAGGATTTCTTCTGCGGAGTGGGTTTGCTTGGGGTTAGGCCAGAGTTTGTCTCCACATGCTTCATGTTGGGAGTTGATTGGGTGCGAGGCACAGATGCAGCGATTCTCTGACTACTGGCAGTCTTGGTTGTGGAAAGCGGAACATCAGGCGAGGCGGCGGCTTCAAACAAACGTGAAACAGAGGTGGCTGGAGCGGGGGAGGGAGGGGCGTCAGTTCCCAACGTCTGAATGATGAGAGCCTTCTGAGTCTCAGTTACAGAGCCCAAATAGGCCCAGATATCGTCGCCAACGTGAAGGTGAGCTTGCTGCATGAAGGCCAAGGCGGCCTGTCTCACCGGGGCCACCTTATCCGTAACGAAGCGAAGAACAGTAGGGAGAACGGTAGAAGGACTGCTGCAAGCCGTCAAACCCTGTCGCCGTACCAGTGAGGCCATTTGTTGGAGGCACTCAGCACGGCTGCGGGGGCTCTTAGAACTTGCGATAGCGTCCACCAAGTAGTCCAGCAACTTGCTAGCGGGATACACCCTTGGAATGACCTTGAAAAGCTCCCGAATCGGCTGAGCGTGAGTTTCTCCTTGTCCGGCAAGTTCTATCAACGCAGGCAGAAGAACGGAAGCCTCATAGTCGCTGAGGCGACAGTCGTTCTGGTCTAATGCCTCCAGGAGCTGCAGCAGGTAAGCCAAGGTCTTGCCTTGGGTGGTGGTGTTGGTGTCAAAGAACCGCAGAGTGCACCACTTGAGAATGACATCCAAATTGCAATAAGTCTCTGCAAAGTACTGTTGCAGGTAAGTCTCCAACAACCGAATAGCTTCTCGGTGTTGTCTAAAGTCCTTGGAGAACAACAAGCCATGCAGTTCAGCAGAAACACAAGGCTTCATCTGGTCGGCCAAGAATTGCAAATGCTCTGGCGTAGGCACCTTGAAGCGCCAGTGTCCACCATCCAACCGCTCATCCATCTGCGCTCGCATTTCCTTATCATCGTTCTTGGAGAGAGGGAGATTGGCAGCAACTCTCTTGACAGCTCCCGATGACGAGCGAGAAGCGGATGTTGTGGTTTGTTTTGCACTGCCGGGAGTGCGTGCAGCAGAAGATCTGCGCGTGGGCGAGGGCGAAGAAGCACGAGAGCCGGCGCGGCTTCCGGCGCGACTTCCAGCACGACTTCCAGCACGGCTGCTGGGGCGACTAGAGGTGCGACTGCCCGGCGTGGACGATCCGCCAGGAGTTCCGGGACGACTTCGACCACGCTCAATTGCTCTGGGTTGCAGAGTGCCAGTGCTCCTTCCTCGTCCCTGTTGTTGTTGAGCAAGGCTTGTCTTAACAGCTCTAGCAAGAGAGCCAGAGCTGGTTGCTGCGGTGTCGCTAACAGGAGGGGCTAAGTAACGTTTCAACACAGTTTGCACATCCTTCTTGGAGGCGGGAGGAAGCCCAACGAGTGCAGCCTGCAGGGTAGCGGTAGGGGTCTTAGGGATGAGATCTGCAAGCGCTGTCTCAGCTAGCTGCCTAACCTCCACATTTCTGTCCAGAAGGGCCTGTATGGCGGGTTTTACGAGGGGTTGAGTGTCCACATCCTTCGAAAGGTTTGCCCGGTACTTGATGAACCATCCCAAACTCTCCTTACGTGAAGTGGGACTGTTTACGGCAATCGCATCCACCAAATAAGGCACAAAGGCATCAATTCCTACGGCTGCCGACCAAGCATCAAGGCTTGCAATCGCATAGTCTCGCAAAGCTTTCCTAGAGTCGGTCAATAGGGAAAAGATTGTTGGCGCCAAGAACTTGAGATAGCGTTCGAAGGGAGCACCCGCCGCTGTTGCCATAGAGCCCACAAGCTTGGTGGCAAGCAAGGCGACGTTCCCGTTCGAGTCCTTCAGACGAACTTTGAGGATCTGGACGAGGGAATCCAATCCCTTGGCGCACTGAATCTTCATGTTGGCTTCCTTGAGTATCTTTTCTACTTCGTCCAGGGCCGTTTTACGAACTTTCCAGTCGGCATGGGACAGGTTTGCAATCAGCTGGGTGGTAAGCTTGGCAGAAACGTCCTGTGGTCCATCGTCCTTGGGGGGTTCGCGAGGAGAGACATGCCGGCTAGGCGTTACCTTGATTTCCGGAACGTCGTCTGCTGTAGCTTCAGGCTCTTCTTGGGTGGCAACCTCTTCTTGAGGCACTTCACGCTTGAATCTAGTTGGTGGCTCTGGCTTGGCGGTAGCAACTCGCTCGAACTCCTTCTGGATAGTAGTGAGTAGGGCTGGTTTCACGTTGGCCAGGTACTCTTGGATAGACTCGCCAATATACACGTAAAGCTTGCCAAAGAGTTTGACACCGTTCGATCGCGTCATTGCGTTGCTTGACTCCAAAGAACTCTTCGCCCAGTCAACGAGAGCTTTGACATCGACGTCCTTCATGCCAAACTCCTCAATGGCGGTGGTGACCCAAAGGAGGCTCTCGGTGAGCACCTTGGGGTTCTTGCTATCGGTGCTATGCTTATAGATTTGAAGCAGCACATAAGGCAGGCCCACTGCTTCGGAGATAGTGCCAAGGCACTGCGTAACGTGCCGCCGTAATTTGAGCTCGGGAATTTTGGGGACAAGGGGAGCCACCGCGACTTGTGCCAAAAAGCCATCAAAGAATGGCGACCCGGCAAGCTTGTCAAGGAGTGTGTACATCGCTGAGGCCACCTGGAAATTGGACTCATTCCATCCAGGTTGATGCTCCAACTTCCGGAAAATAATCTCTAATGCGGCTCGTCCTTTCTTCTGCTGAATCAATTGCTCAGCAGCTTGGGAGAAAGCCTCCATACCCGCTAAGCGTTGTTTCCATGATGCGTCTCCAAGAAGAACTAAGACTTCAGCGGGAAACTCCTCGACGGCCTTAGCCAAGGCTTCCTCAGGGGGCATCAACGGAACAGGCTCTACTTTTTTGGGCTTTGGTTTTGGTGCGGGAGCTGCCGGTTTTGGCGCAGGAGTTGCCGCCTATCATGTAGACAAGTTAGCAACGGAAGATAAACAGAGAGACAGCGACAGAGGCAGGGGTAGAACAGGGTACATTTGTCGTGTTTGGAGCAGCGGATTTTGGTGCCGCTTTAGCGCGTGGCGCAGCTTTCGTGCTCTTGCTAGAGGCGGTTGCATTGCCCTTGGTAGCCTTGGAGCGATTTTCTGAAGGCAAAGGAGCAGTTGGGATTTTCTCGGGATAGTATTCACGTATTTTCTTCTCCTTGGCAGGATCAAGCTTGGCCACCAACGGCGCAACCGGTCGCTCACCAACCTTGCCAACCAAAGCGCCAAAGGCCTTGTAGGCAGCCTCTCTCACTTCGGGACTGGCATCCTCCAACGTGGCAATGAAGACTGGACCGAGGGTCTTGATAATTTGGCCCACCGTTGCTCTCTTGGACTTTTGCATAAAAGCTATGACAAACACCAGCGTTTGCTGTTTGATTTGAGCCAGTTTGTCTTTCATCGCGTCCAAAACATCGTCCACCACCTCTGTGAGGGAAAAACAAGTGTTCATCATATGGCCCAGAGCCTCGTGAATGCCTTCCACAACGTTCGCTTTCTTTTCCTTAAACTTGGCCAACAATGACGACAGCAGCATCTTGCCATGCATGGCAAAATCTTGCCGAAGACCTCTGGCCAACAGCCCAGCTGCTTTGATTGCTAGGGTAGCCACTATAATGTTGGCATCCTTGGTAATGGCCTGCACGCATTGAAGAATGAGCAAACACATTTCATGACGCTATGTTTGAGTGATCCAACGCAAACACAAACCTTTTTGAGAGCAGAAGCCACTTCGCGATAATCCCCTGGTTTAAGGCGCGGTTTGTCTACAAGGGTGACCAGCTTCTCCATTTGCTCTTTTCTGTCTTTCCACTTGCTTGACTCCTGCAGTGGTAACTGATGTTAAGAACCGATTTCTGGGTCAGAGCGCGTTAAGAGAGATGACATACAAGTCCTTCAAACCAGGCTCCGTTGATTTGAGACAGAACTTCAGCCGGTTCTGCCAAGTCATAAGGATCCATCTCTCCGTCCTCTTCTTCGTCTTCCTCTGCTCCCCTCTGGGAAGAAGAGGCTCCGCCAGTTCCTCCTCCAGTTTCTTCTGTTTCCTCTTCCGGTTGTTGTGATCGCACGTATTTCAATGGCGTGGCCTTTTGCTTTGGCAGCGCCTCAAAGGCCGATTCCAGGTCTTTCAATTGAGCAGGTCGCAAGCTGTCCAATTGGGACTTGATGGCAGCGCCAACCCAGCGATATATCTCCACAACCAGTGCCTGGGCTTCCTCCCTGAATACCTTGTCGCTGTGTTCAAAGTACTTGGGGAGCTGCTTGACGATCGGCTTAATAGGCACGATCTTTGTGCCAAACTCTTGCAGCACCCGCTTCAAGGTGGTGAGGCAAAGAGAAGCTATCTTGGCCACTTTATGATTCGCTCCTTCCAGCAAGGCATTCTGGATTGGTGGGTGAGTACTCAGTTAGAATAGCAACTAGTTTTAGAAACAGAGACAAAAGTGCAGGGAGAAGGACACAAGCACATACCGCAACAGTCTCTGCTGTCTCATCTACTTCCACAAAGAGAAGAAGACATTCAATGGCCTTTTCCTTGGTTTTGGGGCGCCCACTAAAGCACTTGTCCACCAAGACAGGGCACAGAGAGTTCAATCTGGTTGGGTTCTCTGCACGGTCTATCCACACTGCAAGCGCCTCCAAGCCCTTCTCTTGGGCTGCTGCGTTCTTGTCAGCAACGATCTTTTTGAATTTAGGACCTGCAATAATAGAACGTCAGACAAAGCAACAAAAAGTGAGTGTTTAAAGCAGTGGTGGCAAAAAATCAGTACCATACTCCTCGAAAATCCTGTTGTCTAGCGACTCTTTGAATTTTTGTTCCAGCTCCTCATAGGCAGCCTTCCTGACCTTCCACTTGGCGCTTTCCAAGCGGTCGGGCAGGGGTCCATCATCAAGCTTGTCATCATCCGCCATCTGGTATAAAATGTCCTTCTTCCCTTGCTCTCCTTATCAAGCTCCCCCAACAAAATGCAATTTAAAAAAAAAAGGGTTGTTGTTTGCACGAAAACTTTGCGGCGCAGTGGATTACTCCCTCCAAGGAAATAACGTCAACTGCTGGCTTCCTTCTCAAACGGGTAGGAGGGGTAGAAGGAAGGCAGTAAAAAAAAAAGGCACAGTGAGTTCCCTCTCTCTCCTTTCTTTCTTGTTTGTTTATTTTTGTGTGTAATACGGAAAAAAAGTCTTTGTAGCCCTATTCTCTGCTCTTCTGCCGCCAAATTTTTTGTTTGGGGAAGGAACGTTAAAAATGGCGGGAAAATCCCTTCCCCCCCCCATAAAAGAGGGGAACTTTCCTCTGTACAAATTTTTTATTCAGAGCTTTGCTCGCACCTTCCGCAATGCTGAGCGAGGACGGAAGAGAGAAGAGAGCAGAAAGCAGAGAGCAGAGAGCAGAATGTTTAAAAAAGTACAGAAGGACATATCAGTGGTTTTGCAAAATAAAGGGAGGTCGTGACAAAAGAAGACGCACCTTTGGCTCTTTCTTGTCGGAGGCACAAATAAGCGATGATGACAAGGCAGTAGGTCATGGCCATGTAGCCCATGATGTACACCCGTGCAATGGGAGAAGAGGCAAAAGAGGGTATATGTATCAAAGCAGCAAACGTATTGGCCACTGCCATTGGTGATGCTGCTGAAAACGGAGATATGGCTTGGAAAGAAGAAGGTGATTCAAAAAGAATGAACACTGGTTGTGAGTTGCGCGTACTCAGAGCAAAAAAATGAAAAAATAAAATAAAGCAAACATAAACATACCAGGAGAAGATGTCTTTGCGGTTTGTAGGCCTGCCCGAAGGATGCCAAACGAGTTCATCAAGAAGCCCACTATTGACAAAAAATTGTACCTGTGTTTTTTAAACGATTATGTGAGCTGCAGCCAAAGAGATGTTCCAACGTAGATAGCCAGCGATCACCTATCACCCTTAAGCACTGCTATCTTTAGCTCTTTGCCCCAAACAAAGCTCGTCAAGCTCATAACGAACATAAATCCAACAAAGGCCGGCCAATGGATAATGCCTCTCCTTTTAAAGCCAACAAAGGGCAGGTATTTTAGAGAAATGCAAACACAGAAGGACAGAGGAGAACAAAGTACTCTCGCTTATGGCAAGGATGAGGCAAACCCCGGTTGTAGTTTAGGCTAAGCCACACGAAGAAAGCGTAGAGAAGGGAGTGCAACAGGTTGAACAGAAAATAAGTCTTGCCAAACAGCGTATGAATGGTCTTCCATAGAGAAGTCGTGTAGATGAGAGAGCCGACCAAGGAAGACCGTTCAAAGCTCCTGGTAAAAGTACGTCTCACACCAATGTTCTTCTGCTGTTCTATATACATATTCCTGAGGGCATACAATGCTATCGTCTGCAAAGAGCAGATCAGCTCAAGCAGGGAAGAGAACAGAGAACAGAAGCAGAGAAGAGAGCGTGACGGAAGAAGCAAAGAAGCAGAGAACAGAGGCGAACATAGAGGACATAAACCAAGAAACAAAGGCGACACAAGTGATAGAAGAAGAGAGGAGAGAGGAGAAGCTTAAGGGCGTAACCTGGCTGTACCACACCAAGAGACGGGTGGTAATCTCTCCAGGCTTCGAGTTCTTCCGGATGTGAAAGAGGCACCAAAGCGCCATCGGAGCCAGTGACGTTACTGCTCCCTAATGGGTGTTGTGGTTGCGAGAAGTGGGGTGAGCTCTCCTATCCTCCAGCGAAACCAGCAAGGCAGCAAACCTTTGTGACAGGGGTGAACTCCTGCCACGCTGATCGAATGACCGCCCTATCTGCAGCAAGAGGCAAGCGCCGCCGCCCTCGCAACCTTGCCCTGTGGCATTTCAGAGGGTGAACGCTGCACTCCTTTTTGGTGCTGGCGATTGCAGCGATGAGGAAGGAGCAGTCGGTAATACGAACCTCAAGAGAGCAGCCTTGGCGCGTAACCCACCAACACCAACCCTTCCTTCTTCTTCCTGCACCTTAACGACAAGCTCTGGCTTGTTGGACCGTCCCTCCCCAAAGCCTCCATTGGGAACTCCTCCTTCTGCTTTGGGCGGTGGTGCGCCTCCCTCGTTCATCTTTAGGTTTTTCTGTTCTCCTTACCTCCTACTTCTGCTGCTGCTGCTGCTGCTTTATTTCCAATTTCCTTTTTGTTTGTTTGCCATGCTCGTCTGACCGTACGTCAACTTAAATTGAATAACAATCTTCTTCTTCTTGAAGAAATAACAATCTTCTTCTTCTTGAAGAAAGGAAGAACAATAACAGGACGGAAAAGAGTTTGTTTAAAAACACAAGAAATGCGGAAACAAGGGGCGTTGTTGTTTGGTGTTTCTTATTTAACTTCAGTGTTGCTGATAGCTACCGCCATAGTACGGGGAGGATGGCGAATGGCTGCCTTGTTGAGGTTGTCCATGATAACCTTTGTTATGCAAGCAACTACAGGTTAGGATCCCACTACAAGGAGTAAGGAAGAAAAGGGAGGGAAGGAGAGGAATAATGAACAATCAAAAACTCGATCACTTACCTGATTGTGGTGAGGCGTATGGTGAGTATGGATGGGGGGCAGATGCTTGATAAGCCTGCTGGTGTTGAAGAGACCCTCCGCCAAAGGAGGCAGGATTACGATCATAAACAGGTGCAATGTGTGGTTGCCATGAGCCTGGCATGGAATAGCCTGCCTGTGGATGTGGATGCGGATGCGATTGCACAGGCGGTTGTGTTTGTTGCTGTTGAGGGGAGTAAGAATGTTGAGATTGGCTCTGTGGCAAACTAAATCCAGTTGCGCTCATTTGAATACGACTAGTAAGAATCGGGACAAAGCCAGCATAAAGCAAATGTCAGAAAAGAATTTTCAGGGTATAAAGTATCAGATGCATACTTAAGGAGGTCCCGTTTCTCAGAGGATCTTGCCCAGGCAAAGTCTTTACACTTGGTTCTTAGATTTTTGAGTAGGTCCTGGAAGTTAGTATAAAATTCGATCCCTTCCTGGAGATTTGCCTTGGTTTCCTTGAAGGCAGAATAGGCAAGAGAAAGGTGTCTGACAAGCTCTTCTCGTCTGCGAGAGTGCTCGTTCAAATCCTTGGTTGCCTCAAATGCCGCGTTTTCGCTCTGTAAAAAAGGGTGAGATTGTGATAAGGCTCAATTGTGGCAGTGGTAATGTTGGTACTCACGCTAATATTATCCAAGAGATGCTTTTGTTGTTGAAAGTTAGCCTGCAACCGGCGCTGAATGTCTTCATACTTTCGCAGCTCTTCTTGATAAATGAGTTCTGGAGCTTTGTCCGAAGACAGTAGTACGGATGCGATATCATCCTACAGGAAAAGGATGTTTTGGTTAGGAACCTACAACAACATAAACTATATATGGGCTGGGCGTTACGCACCGCCTCAACGAGTGCTTTGAGCTCTGATTCAAGTTCTCCTCTTTCGGCAATGCAACTATCAAGGTGACCTAGGCTTTGCCTGAGTGCTGCAATAGCCTCCTTGGCAGGCTGGCTTGGTTCTTTGTCTGGTGGCATCATTGCTGCAAGCTCTTTCTGTTTGTAGAGCGTTGTTTTTTTTTTTAAAAAAATTGTTCGACAGAAAAAAGGTTAGAGTGAGAGTGCTTGCCTCTGGTTTACAAAGTATATCAATAGCCTCACGGTGTTTTAGGAACTTGGTGCGCACGATTTCGTCTGACTTAAGAGCATGCTCCATATTGCTTTTATATTTGGCCGAGTCTTCTCTCAAATTTTTGGCCAAGTTGTGAGATAGGGGGCTGAAAAGAAACCATTCAGTAACACGAAAGAGCGGTTATGAAGAAAAGAGAGATAATACGAACCGATCCCAGCGATCACCAAATTGCCTTCGTACTTCAGTATCTTCTGCTTCCTCCTCATCGAGGTATTTGATAGCCTCCGTAAGGATACGTTGATCTTCTGCACTGAGATTTTGCAAAGTTTCCATAAGCTCGCTCAAATAATCGGCTCCGCCGTCCTTGCGTACAACTTCCATTTGTAAACGTAAGCTCTCCGGAATGCCTTCAGGCGTTTCTAAGCTCTCTATTGCTGCTGGCAAGTTCATGGAGCTCAAAGAACTAAGTTTCATTATTGTTTGATGTGAGCAATAGTGGCTAAGGGTCTATAGAAACGGGGGGAAGTACCCTTTCGCCATGTCATTATGCTCGTTGATTTGTTGCATGGAGTCTCGGAGCAGTTCTGCCTTTTTTTCCTATCAAGTCAAGAAACGAACAGAAAGAAAAGGAATTAGAAGCAAGCAAAAGCAACTAGGATAGAGATATCACTGGCACAAATGGTATAGCTTACGTTGTAAATAGTAACGCTTTGCAAGGTAGCAAAAGGAACTAGGCTGCGGAAGGGATCTCTTTCGCCGACAAGGGTGGTGTCAGGCATTGGTAGGGGTTGTACCATTGCTTTTTTAGTGGCTGGAGGTATTTCCGTAAACTTCGGCACGCGTTCGTGATAAATTGAGTCGTTATCTTTCTCAGCTACAACAAAAGACTTTTCCACAAGCTTTAATTGTTTAGTATCGTGGGACCATCAGTAAAAGAGAGATAGCGGAGAAGACGAAGGAAGAATGAGTAATAATACCGTAATAAGTGCATTCATCCATGATTGAAACTCGGAGGAGCTCTTTTTGAGCTGAGATTTAACGGATTCGTTGTTGAGGCATGACAGAGCAAGTTGAAGATATCCAACTTGCAAACCATATTGGTCCTTAGTATGAGCCGCCTCAGCTGACCGGTGACAGCTAAGAGACTTGAAGTACATGCTCTTGAGATAAGCGTATTTGCTCCAGTTTTTGTCTAAGTTGTCCTTAATGATGCCGCCAATCATCATATTATAGGCGTTGTCATAAAAATCAGCCGCTTGTTGTGTCACCATTGCCACAATCGTTGCACTCATGTTGTCTTTGATAGCCTGTAGTCATCGTTACCATCAATGAAATAGAACGAGAGAGAATGCTAATGTACTCCAACAAACAAACCTTCTCACAAAAGCATTCCTGGGCTTGAGCCAGCAACAACGTTACTATCATGTGCAAAAATTCATCGGTAAGGTCGGGAGTGGAAGGCTGCAGCGGATACTTCTGAAGGTTCTCTCTCAACTTCTCGAAGCAGCCGGCAGATAGTTGGAAATAGTGACAGGCCTTCTTGATGCCCTCCACTGTGTTCCTATTTTGTATGTGGGCTATTTGACTGTAGACTGCCCCTATGTTAAACAGAACACACGCTTTCTCATACTCGAGGTTCGCTTGGGCTGTTGTTAAGATCAGGATTAAAATAAACGAGAAATGAGTGACAAATGGATTATAAAAAAGAGCGAGGGTAGCGAGGGTAACAAAAGAGGAGGAGAGCATGTTCGTACTGTTCTTTTTCTGTTTGAAAGCGTCATACCAAGCAAACTGCAGGCGAACCTTTGTTGCATGGTAAAAGAGCTAAAGAGAGGGAGAGGGAGAGGGAGAGAGAGAGAGAGAGAGAGAGAGAGAGAGAGAGAGGGAGTTGATAAGAGGAATAGTGTACTTCTCCAGAGTCTTTGATAGGAAAACGCTTGTCCAAGCACCCCAACAGCCCATAGTAACTTTGTGGAGAAGGTAAAGCAGAAAATTCAAGTTAGAAGGAAAGGCAGTGCAAAGCCTCTAGGTGGTGGTGGTTCCTACTATAAATATAAGTCTTTGGCATGCTCAGTTTTCTCTGTGGTAGAGCGTAAACTCTCCCTTGTGCTTTGTAATCGATCGAGCGCCTCCTTATGCTGCTCCACGAGGTCCGCTGAGAAGTGTTTGGTCATGTACTTTTTCAAAGCCTTCACCATGTTGACCTTGTCCGACGTCTTGTAAGGCACAAACAACATTTCAGAGGTTGGAAGCACGGACGGCTGCATGGCGAGGCTCCTCCCTTATCGAAAACTCAGTTGGGTGGTGGTGGCACTGGTTTCTTTTGTATTGGTATGGTCCCAACAACAAGGGGCTGTCCTCCTTCCCGTTTTCTATGCACACACAGAATTTTCTCTGTAAAACATCATGACGACCTGAATTTATTCGGGTCGACCCGAAAAATCGCCAAAGCAGGAACGCAGGGAGGGAGCCCCGTGCAGTGCCCGCTGCAGCTCTCGCATAAAGGCCAGGAGTTCTAGGAGTAGGTATGCCGGCTCATTAGTCAACGCTGGGACTGCTTTTTGTTGCGGTTGAGAGTGGAGAGAAAGAGGGTACCAGGCAAGCTGTGCGGTGCGTTAGGTACTTTACGATGCTCCGCGTTGAGTGCTGCTTCCAGTTTGCGCCGTCGTTTGCCCAGCCGAAAGATGTCTCGCTTGAGGTGCTTGTTCTCTTGCTTACAAAACATGAGCTGCTGTTTATCTAACTCGTTCTTCCGCATCAGCTCCTCCGCCGTCAATTCCGAGGCTGGTGGTGCCAAGGAGAAGCTCTCCTGGAGTAGACTTTTACAGTCCTGCTCTTCCTTTTCGAGCTCTTTGTACATAGTCTGCTCGTTTTCAAAAACAAAAAACAAACAAACAAAGGCATATCAGAAGGAGAGGATGGATGCACAGAGTAAAGGGAGGACAGCAGCACACACGATTAACCGAAGCAGGCAGTTCTCCCACAGAAAAGGGTCGTTGGTAAGCGGTGCCTCCACTGGAGCACCTATCCTCTCCAGCTCCCTTTCTATTTTGTGTTCCATCTCAGTGTTGGCCTGTTCTGCTTCCGCTTCCGCTTCAGCTCCATCATAGGGACCTCGCCGGTCCCATCGGGCAGCCTCCATTGGTGATCCTTGTTCTCCCCTTTCTTCTTCCTCCTGTTCTTGTTCTTGTTCTTGTTCTTGTTCTTGTTCTTGTTCTTGTTGCAACGGTCACTGTTGTTTTGCCCCCCAACCAATTGTTGCTCCTGTTCTGCTGCTGCTGCTGCTGCACAAAATATTTGCTCAAGGGCAGGACTACAAAAAAATAAAAAATAAAAACCCGCCAAAGGCAAGATGAGGAATAGCAGAGCAGCAGCAGCAGCAGCAGTGGCCGCCACCAAGAGTAACGCTCCCGCCAGGGGCGGTAAAGCAAGGCAGGATGAGCGGCCCGCCACGCTCAAAATCATCCACTGGATACACCTCTTCGAAGGCATCGCCATGCTGATCACCGGCCCGATCCTGATGCTCTTCCCTCAGCTGGTGCTCTCCCTCTACGCCGTCTCTCCGCAGGTGGTGGGAGCGGCGGTGGCCGCCGACGTGGTCCCCTGGTTCGGCGCTCTGGTGGTGCTGATGGGGTGGGTGGAGACTCGTTGTTGGGGACGAATGCTGCGACCCATGGTGGAGGCCTGGCTGATCGCCGACGTGCTCTACCTGCTGGCTTTTTACGTGTTCGTGGAGAGGCACGGCCAGTGGAACCGCTGGTCCTTTGCCTTGTCTGCCCTCTTCCCTATCCTTTACGCCCCTCTGCGGGTGTACTGGTTGTGGTTGGCCCCTTCTCGCATTCAACCCAAGTCATTTGCATAAACCTCAAGCATACGAGTCTTTAGCAAGTTACAGTTACGTAACTCATGCAACCAAAAAGAAACTAAGAAGGAGAGAAAGGATGGGAGCAGAAAAGCACAATTATGTCTGTACAAACAGGGCGCCGCGAGTGCAAATGATAACTGGTGGTGGGGTTTTTAAAAAAAATATAAGAAAAGGGAGCAAATCTTTTCCTCTCTATCCCTCTCACTTTTATCTGTTCCAATCCAAGTATGAGATGTCACCCAGTTTGCTGCACAGTGATGATTGTCAGAAAGGAGAAGTAGGAAAAAAAGGACAAACAGTAAAGAAAGTGAGAGAGTGTATACCGAGGAGCAATAAAGTGTCGCAGACCAAAGGCAACTCCCAACAACACACAAATACTGCCAACAGTGGTGTACGCCACCCCCAAAAAGTTGTTCTTGCCGCCCATCCACGAAATGGTGGTCAGCACAACATGTTTTTCGCCATCAAACTCATCCACTGGGTAGTCTATTCGATGCACAAAAGTCAGTGAAAGCAAAAGGCAAGCAAGAAGAAAAAGAAAGAATAGACAGGAATGAAAAGACAAGCATGAAAGTAACAAACGAAAAGAAAAAAAAACTTAGAGAAACTGTGAGGAAAACGGTACTGTCTTGGATTTCAACAGTGTAGTCGCCAGCGGGCAGGTCATCGTCGATGATCCTGTGAAGTTTCTTAAAGGTGGGGAGGGCAGCAGTACGCATCCAAACAACAAAGTCCTCGTCGGTAAAGTCGGGGATAATCCGAACGCCCGGAGCATCGGCCGGCGGGTTGAAGAACTTGTGGTCGAGATCGGATTGCCAGGCAATGCCCTCTTTACGAAGGGGAACAACATCGCCGTTGGGAGCCTTCAATACGAACGTATCTTTTGAAAGTAGCAACGTTTAAAATATCAGTAATGCTAATTAATAACAACAAAGGTAGGAAGAGGATGTCTTCAACACACCATTGAAGATGCTATGAGCAATCAAACCGCAAGGCAAGTAGAAGTTTTGTGAGTTATGCGATCCGTTAACAGACTTTATAGGATCACAGTTCTGGCAGTATTTTTGGAGAAAAAGGAACGAAAGTGAGCCTTAAGGGTAGTGAAAGTGGTGGAGAACAAAAAAAAAACTGTAGCAGAGGAACGTACCTCCAGGGCAGAGTAACTGGTCACTTTTTCGCCTCTCAGCTGGGCATCATTCCTGGAGCGCACGTACTTGCGGTGGTTTTGGTAGTAGTTGGAGAGCTTGTAGTAGAGATAAACAGGTTCCTCCATCTTCTCATCAACGTGCAAAGTCACCGTACAGACGGTTCCGTTTTGGCTGCGACATTTGTTATCGTACCTTACTTCCACCTCCACTATCTAAACAAACGAGATTGAGCGTGTTGAAACAGGCACCATAGTAACAACCAACAACAAAAATAATAAACAACAAGTAGCAAGGGGAAGGAGGATTGAAAAATAACAAAAAAGAAAAGAACCACAAACCTGAGCAGAGGTTACGAGCATAACGATGCCAATAGGAATAAATATGAGACCCAGCAAAAAGAAGGTTGTGATGACGGGCATGGGGGTAAGGATTGGTTGGCATGCTCTCAGCCTTTGTTGTTTGAAAGCGCTGTCTAAAGGGGATAGAGCACGAGAGGACGAGGATGAGGATTTGCAAAGGGAAAAAAAGGGCATAAAAGGGGGGGGATGAGGAATGAAAGTACATACTTGAGGGCCGTTTAGATTTGTTGATAGAGTTGGCGCTTGGCTTTGCGCAACAGCAGCAACGAAAGTAGTTGAGCACATTCGAGAGAGCAGTCATGGTTGTGATGTTTTCTAATCTCAGGTGGCAGCAACTCCACCTCCTCCAGCGTTGAACCGTAGAGCTAAGAAGAAATGAGGGGTCTCAAAAAAAGGCCTCAAGAACTGTTTAACTCAGGCAGCAGAGGAGCTTCACCAGCTTTTCTGGTAACTTTCGTCCCTTGCGTGGGTCTGTGTATTGTGGGGGGAGCTGCTGTGTTCCTCGTGTGCTGGCGGCAGCCTCTCGCTTATGCTCCTCCTACCTTTTTCCTTCCTTTTCTTTTTCGTGCCCCTATTTGTTTGTTTTCTGAGTGGTGGGATTTTTCCGTCAGTTTCCCCTGGATGATCCTTGATCGATCATAATGGGCCAAAATTTCCATTGTGGGAATAGAGGCGGCCGATTACCCGCCCGGACAAATTAATTAACCATAATGATTAATTTTGACGTGCACGTCACCCCTTTCATTTTTTGTTTGTTTCGAAACGAAAATAAAAGAAAAGAGAAGAAAATTTTTTTTAAAGAGAGAGAGACGGTTGAGGACGTGGCTTGCCTGCTGCTGCCAGCACCAAAGAAAAGAGGGAAGTTGAGAAAGTACGGCCAAGGAGAAGCTAGGGGGATGTTACGATGGGCTCGCTTGAAGTGGCTCGCGATGGCGCTGGCCGCGTGCGTTTGCCTCTCCTACATGTTTGGGTTCAGCGTGCGAACCGGAGCGACGGAGGAGCTTCTAAAAAAGAGTCTGATGAACGCCCAACGAGGAGAGACACAGCGCAGGCTTCAAGTCTTTGGCTGCACTCCAGGGGATGAAGACAGTTGGCCCGACATTTGCTACCGCTTCAAGGCCGATCAGATGATCCAGGAATGTCAAGATTCCACTCTCGAGACTTTTGGGGGAGCGTCATTGCGTTTTGCAACGGTTTTTAGACCCTTCCTCTCCTTCCTTTCTTCTGTCTGCACCACCGACCAGTTATACTTCACAGGAAAATGGACGAAAGGTTGAGGACGACGACCTCGCCATCTACTTCTTGCACATTGAAAAGTGCGGCGGAAGCTCCATGTGGAACTTTCTCAAAAAGAATGAGGGCATCAAAGCCATGAACACACGCTTTCCATGGCAGCTAGGAGGCTTTGACCTAGGCTTTCATGATGCTCACTCCCTCCCTGAAGAGGAATTGGAAAGAGCCAGGGTATGCTTCTGCTTCTTGTCTTTGTTCTTCTTCTTCTTCGTCTTGTTCTTCTGCTTCTGCTTCTGCTTCTGCTTCTGCTTCTGCTTCTGCTTCTGCTTCTGCTTCTGCTTCTGCTTCTGCTTCTGCTTCTGCTTCTGCTTCTGCTTCTGCTTCTTTTGTTATTCTTCATTTTTCCTTTACTAATTACTTATCAATTCTAATGTTGCAGGAGCTAATGCTACCAGCGCGGGTGATCATCGGACATTACGTGCACGGCATCCATGAAATAACGCCAGAACGACCTTATATGTACGTCACCATGATGAGAGAACCACTCGACCGGTTGGTCTCCCAGTATTACTTTTGGAAGAAGCTTTACGACAAAACCTATGGAGACAACTTGGTCGACTTTTTGACCAACACCACAAAACCGGTTGGTTACCTTTCTGATGATGCTTCCACGTTTTTTTGTTGAATCAACATGTCTCATTGTTTGTTTTCGCAATATCTAGCAAGCAGCACACAAAGATAACTTGATGACAAGGGTACTTTGTGGAAGGGAGGCCTACGAAACCCCTCGCGGTAAACTTACTTATCGTCACATGTACTGTGCCATGCAAAATCTGCGAAACTACTCAGTAGTTTTATTCACGGATAGATACGACATGTCCATTCAGATCCTTCGCACCACATTCAACTGGCCTTATGCCACTCAAGTAGCTGAGCGCCCTACTCTGAATAATGGTATCGCTTTCTTCCTCTGTAGCCCTTTGCCCGTTTTAAACGTGACATGCAGTCTAACAAAGTTTTATGTCATGTGCAATGTCAACCAAAGGCAAACACCAGGAAGAGGGCAAGAAACAACCGCAAGAGGTGCTGGAAGCAGCAAAACCATTGACAAAGTATGACAATTACTTGTATCGCTTGGGAAACTGCATGTGGGAGCTGCAAAAACAACGGTTTTATGACACATCGAGGACCCCCGCGCCGCCTTCTGATGAGGCTCTTCTAGCCAAGCTGAAAGGGGTGAGAGTGCCAGAGAAGAAGGTTATACCGTTCGTGGCGCCACCTCGTCCTCCTCAGCTAGGACCTGAAGCAGAGGTTTGTAAGCCTTGTTTTTTTTCAACCGGATTTCATCGCATTGACCTGGCATTTCTCCCAACTTTAGGAGTAAGCTGATTGTTGTGTTTTTTGATGCGAGTTAGAGAGTTAAAAAATATCAAGGGTGGTCTTCCTCCCTTCTTTTTTCCCCCACGATCTTGGTTTTCTTTTTCTTTTGGATACAGTGACGTCATCGGAGTCCGATCGAAACAATAGACAATAAGGAAGCGGCTCTTTTGTCCTCATGGTAGAAGAGAACGGGCAGTCCATGCGGCGGTCGTATCTCTTGTGGCTATTCGTGGCCATTGTTGTTTGCGCAAGTTTCTCCTTTCTGTTCAATTCTTTACTCAGTAGGGACGAGGAAGAAGAAGACTGGCTACCTCGCAACAACCAGCAAGCCTTTATCGAATCGTTGGGATGTGACCAAGTGGACGAAAATTCGTTGCCTGACGTTTGCTTCCGGGTCAAAGCGGAAGCGATGATTGCAGAGTGCAACGCAGCAACACTGGAGAGCTTTGCAGGCTCTAGGCTTCGTTCCGCCAACGTGCGTTAACTTTCAATGGATGGGTGTTGCCACGATGTATTTGTACTGAGGTTTGTTTGTGTGGGGCACTTACTACAGGAGGATGCTGCCACCATTGCCAAAGACGATACTGCCATCTATTTCCTCCATATTGAGAAATGCGGAGGAAGTTCCATGTGGAACTTTATCAGGAAGAACGAGGGCGTTAAGGCAATTAACCTGAGGTTTCCCTGGCGGTTGGGTGGCTTTGATTTAGCCTTCAACGATTCTCACTCCCTGTCTCCGAGGGAGTTAGTTAGAGCTAGAGTTGGTTTCCTCCCCCACTCTTTCTTTGTCATCCTCTCTCTCTCTCTCTCTCTCTCTCTCTCTCTCTCTCTGCTTTCATAACAACGTGCTACAGGACATAATGCTACCAGCGCGGGTGATCATCGGGCATTACGTGCATGGCATTCACGAAATAACAGCAGAGAGGCCTTATATGTACGTCACCATGATGAGAGAGCCGCTCGACCGGTTGGTCTCCCAGTACTATTTCTGGAGGAAGCTTTACAACACGACCTATGGAGACGACTTGGTCGACTTTTTGACTAGCACCACAAAACCGGTTTGTAGCTCTCTCTCTCTCTCTCTGTCTCTCTCTGTCTCTGTCTCTGTCTCTGTCTCTGTCTCGCCAACAAGTTGATCCTTTCTTCGCCCACGCTACTATAACGACAGCAAGCAGCACATAAAGACAATTTGATGACAAGGGTGCTCTGCGGGAGAGAGGCTTATCTAACTCCGCGTGGCAAACTGACCTATCGTCACATGTACTGTGCCATGCAACACCTGCTCAACTATTCAATGGTCCTGTTTACGGACAGATACGACGCCTCCATTCAAGTCATGCGTACCACCTTTCTGTGGCCTTATGCCACGCAAGTGGTAGATCGCCCCACATTGAATAACGGTGACTCTCTTTCTGCTCCTCTCTGTTTGCTCTGCTTTGTTCCTCTCTCTCTTCTCTGCTTTCTTTTCAGTTCCCAACTGTAATGACTATAAATACGACGAAGTAAGGGTACTAACAATTCTAGAACAGGCAAACACAAGAACGAGAACAAGAAACAGCCACGAGAGGTATTGGAAGCGGCCAAGCCATTGGTCAAGTATGACAACTACCTCTATCGGCTAGGAGACTGCATGTGGCATCTACAAAAACAGCGGTATCGGCATTTGTTACCCGACCCTTCCTCCGGGGTCCCCTCCGATAAGGAGCTTGCTGCTCTCCTCAAGGAAGTGGAAGTGCCAAAGAAGTTAGTCATTCAGCCGCCGCCGAAGCAGGCAAAGCCTCTCATTAAAAAGTAGAAGGCGCTGCTGATGCCCTTTTTGTATTATTTGTTGGGTTGAGCTTAAGTTATTTATGGTTTTTTTTTGTTTGTGTTCACGTGAACGCACTCGGCCCGCTCGCTTTGCCACCCTTCCTCCATGAGTCATTCATCCCCACCACCAAGTAAGAAGGGAATTTTCCATCAGTGGGCTTCGGGTTTTCTCTCCGTTCCCCCCCCCCCCTTTGTGTGGTGTGCTTTTCCTCTTGAAGGGAGGGGGGCGGGTTGCTTGTGCCTCGCGGCCTGCCTTTGCCGCGTGGCCCACGGAGCCCTTTCGTGGCCTGCTGCTGCTGCTGGAAATTTAGCAACAACGCACATTAAAAGGGGCAGGTCAGCTGGTCTTGCTTGTGGCCACACGAAAGAAAGTTCTCTCTTTTTTCTGCCTTCTTTTGTGCTGGGTGGTTCTGGATGTGGGCTTAGTCAAGCAGAACTTGTCCACTGCCAGCAAAGAAGGCAGCAAGCAAGCAAGCAAGAGGAGATCCCCCATCTTCTTCAACAACATGAACGCCAAAAGGAAGTCCAACTTTAGTTTCTACGAGGAGACTGGCACGTCTTCCCTCCATCGAAGACGGCACAAAAACTTTTATGACGTGTTAGGCCTTTCCAGAGATGCCCATCCGGACGACATCCGCGCGGCTTACCGCGCCAAATGCCTTCTCTTCCACCCTGACAAGAACCCTACCAAAGACACCGCCGCCGACTTCAACCTGCTCTATCTGGCCTACCAAACGCTGATGGATCCTGAGCTCCGAGCCCAGTACGACTCCTCTGCTGCCGCCACGACGCCTGCCGCGGAGAAGCTGCTCGCCATCAAACCGGATGTCTACTTTAGGGCTTTTGAGAAAGGCAAAAAGATGGCCAAGTTTGGAGCGCTCTACAAACAGCTTCCCGAGCTGGAACAGCTGTTTGAGTTGGAGAAGGGCAAGCTGCGCTTCCTCTCAGGACCGCCCTGCGACGGCGGTCCCGCCTGTCAGCCGCTTTATCGTCTCAACCAGAACTTGGTGAAACGGTTACTGCCGGACCAACCACCCAACACACAAGAAGGCGGCGGTCAGGCAAACGAACTGCCACCAGATTGCCTGCCAAGGGCCATCCTCTGCAGGAACCATTGCTATCTTCACGTCTGTGATGAGAGATGCACCAACGAGAATCAGGAGGAATGCCCCGTCTTTGTGGGATGGCTCGTCAGCAAGTGGAACGCTGCCCTTGTTGCCGAGCAACAGGCTATCGAGCAAGAGCAGGCAAACGAAGAACATGACAACCACTTTCAGCACCATGAAGCTGTTACCAACCCTGATGCTGCTGACTGGAGGATGTATGAGAGCGAGAAGTTCCCGGGACACATGTTTTGGTTCAACCATCGCACAGGAGAAAAGTCATGGCGGGCTCCTCAGTTCTTGCGACAGGAAGAAGGACAAGAACCATCTTATGTGACGTCTACCTCAACAGCGGAGCAGGCCAGCGCCATCATTCCCGCCAAACAAGAAGAGGAGGGAGCTGGGCTATTCAATGTGGTATCTGGTCTGTCTGGTCTCGTTGCCAGAGGAGTGCGTTCGCTGTTTCAGTCCTTTACTGGCAGACCTCTTCCGGATGTCATCCAAGATACAACCCTTGCTGCGACTACTCCCACTAACGAGGAGGCAATAACGAAAGCGGAAGGTCCAGTCAAGAGGAAGAGAGAGCCCATCGCTGCCTCCAGACGCGAACAGGCGCTGAAAAAGAGAAAGAAAGAGGAGAGGCCACGACAGGCAACAAATAACCGCAAGAACAAGAGAGGTGTTGACGACTGTGCCAGTGGAAGAAAAGCCGGAACTGACGGGGAATGCAGCCCCGAGACATGTCCCCCACCCAATTTTGAGCGACTAAGCAAGAACGTGTGGATATGCCGAACTCATAAGAGGCCTCATGTATGCACGGAGCTTCAGTGTAACTGGTCAGGTTTCCGCAGCAATGGCAGCGTGGAATGCTGGGCTACTGGCAGACAATTTAGATATCCTACGCAGACCCATCTTACCGCCGAAGAGTGGCGCAACTTGTGGGGTATCGGCACGGGACAAGAACCACCGGAGCCCCTCGAGGAGCAGGCCTCGCCCCACAACAATATAGCTGGCCTATTGGGCAGCAATCAGCTGGTGATGGGCGGTGTTGACTCGCTGATACAATCTACTGCACCGTTCACGGAAGTAAAGTTGGGAGAAGCCATGATGAACGCTGTGGTTGGTGGCGGGGATGAAGGTGACTTTAGCACGGAAAAGCGGAGGATACGTTATGTGAGTGGCCGGTCTGGAAGAACCATCGAGCAGATAATTGAAGTGCCAATTGGCTTGAAGCTATCTACTTCGGCGGAGGGACAAAGCGCAGAGGAACAAGAAGAACAGGAAAAGACGGAGGAAAAGTTGCAAGACAATTTAGAAGAGATGGAACAGGTCAGCAAGGAACAAGACATGGTGGGCCTACCTTCCTCCGCGTCTGAAAATGCACATCAAGAGCGCAAGCCACGAAAAACCACAAAGCGCAGGCCGCAGGCCAAGCTCCTGCCACTCTCGGAGAGTCTTGGACTAGAAAAGGAAATCTCTCAAGAAGAGCGCATGACTGTAGCTCCAGTACAAGTTGACGGTGGGGATAAAGCAACGGAGGACGAGAACAAGCTCGTCCTTGTTGAAAAGCTCGAGCAGGAATTGAAAGAAGATAAGAAAGACTATTCCAGGCTGCTCTTCCAGCACCGAGAAAGCCTTCGAAAGCAAGAGGAACGCAAACATAAGACAGCCAAAGATAGGGCCCACACCTACGGTGCTGTCTACCTTAAGCACACTTCCTTTGTGGACGTTCCGCAGGAGGATCAACATCGTGCGCAATACCTTCAGCATGTCAACGAGATGCTTAGCCACAGCCCTGCAATGGTAGAGGAGAGACAAGCCACCAACTCCAGAAAGTTGAAAGAGCTGCGACAACAGCTGCGACAACCGCACCTTACGTTAGATCCAACGAAAGAGGAGGAAGATGAGTACTTGCAGGACAATGAGAATGTGTACAAGGGCAAGGAGAAGGGCTTTGCAGAGCAGACCATATCTGACGCTCTCGACTTTCCTGACTATGGCGTTGATGAAGAAGATGATTTGTTCACAATGCACGGCGATGCCATGGATCTTCAAGGTACCTCACAACATCCTTCATTTGGTTGTTGCTTGTCATTAACGTTCTTTCTCCCTCTTCAATGTAGAGTTGCAACAACAAAGGGAAGAAGAGCAAGTAAATTGGCAGGTGGATAGCCGTAAAGAAGATGCTGCCTACAGAGATGCGCTGCAGCGCAAGCTTCGGGATATTCAAGGCAAGAAGCAACTGCTGTTGCAACTTCGCTCTTCCTCCGAGCAACAAACCCCTCTTTCTATTGGTTCTGCTTCCTCTTCCTCTGCTTCATCTATATCGTCATCCCTTCCCGTTAACGAATGATAGTTTCTTCTGCAAATGTACCTATTTGTAAATACATCATTTCTTGAAAACTCAACCATGTACAGCCCAAAAAACGTTAGTGGTGTGGTGGTAAAAGTTCCATGGTCATCCCCATGCCGCCGTTGTGCAGTAATGCACCACCAGATGCCCGCTCGCGTTGTGAAAACACTGTTGCGCATATAACCATTAATCCCAAGCAAACCAAAAACAACACCCGTATTGAGAGAGAGAGAGAGAGAGAGAGAGAGAATAGAGCAAGAGAAAAAACCTTAAAGAGGTCAGCAATGGTTTCCTCAGGGTGTGGCTGGAAAGCACAATTGATGAACAAAAACTACACGGCAGTCCCATTATTATTTTGTATTTTTTGTTAGCAGCAGTCCTGACCAATAAACTAAACTCAGCTGAGGAGGCAGGGAAGCAGGTACGTACGAGTGGGTCAGTAGGCTTTAACCGTAGCTGCTTTCTCAAAAAGTCGATTACGTTTTGAAAGCTAGCTTTGGCTTGCAGCTTGAACTTTGTTTGCTTCAGCGCGGGAGCGTCCCCTGCTGACTTGAACCGTATTACCACTGTCACCCACATACAAATCAGCATTGGGAGAGAGAGAAAAAGAGAAGAGAGAGGCGAGAGATAAGAGAAGGAAGTAACAACAAACCTTTGCCATCTTTCATAAAGTCTTGAAAGTAAAGTACGAGTAAAAAAGAATCGATCAGTCAACACGTGCGCACATTTGTTATAATGTATGGAGTGATAAAGTGCATAAGGGGTGATTTGAACAAAGAACAAACGCACCTTCCACGGTCTTGGCGGCGGTGGTGGTGGGAGAAGCAGGCGTCGTCATCTTCGGCCCTCTTTTTTTTTTCTCTCTATCTGAGCAAGTCGTGACAAGAGCTGAGCAGGGATTTTTTCCCTCTGTCTGTTTAACGATATATAAAAAGAAGGTATGGCCTCTCTTCTCTCAAAGGTGGTGAACCGCCTTCCTTGCTTTCTTTTCCTCTTCCTCTGCACCAGGTGTTGGTCTGGTGTCGACCCGAGAAAATCAGCAGACATTCGTGTCGTCACAAAGTGAATGCTTAGAAAGAAGAAGAAGAGGGAAGCACAACAACAACAACAACAACAACAACAGCACGAACCAACTGCAAAACATCATGTCAGCAGAGCTGCAACAAAGGAAGCCGCGCAAGGGCCCAAATGGTAGCCCTGCCCCTGCCCCTGCCGTGCAGGAGGAAAGCAAATGGGCCAAGGCCAGCAGAAGCGATGCCACCTGGGAGAAGGTAAAAAGGAACTCTCTTTCCTCTGGAGTGCCAGCACACCCCCCACACCCCCCCCCCCCCCTCTTTTTGGTTTGGTTTTAACGTGGGCGCTGCTACTTGGTTTTGTTTTAACGTGGGCTGTTACTACTCCTGGCTAGCAAGAGCTGTTGGATGTGGTGCATTGGGTGAAGCAGCTGTTTGGTATCCTGTGTGGGGTAGTGTGGGGAGTGCTAGGACTCACTGGCAGTGTTGGCAATTTGAGGTTCGTTCACCAGGCCTCCTCTTCTTCCTTCATCCTTCTTCTTTTTCTTTTGTCTTCTTCTCCTTCTTCTCGAGAAGCTTATCGTTGACAAACCTCAATGGCCTTTTTGGCAGCTTTGTGGCTTGCAATGTTATTGTGCCCTTTCTTTACTACAACAAGTACCTAAACGTGGACGATGAGGACATGTTCGGCGGGTATGTACTTCCTTTTCTGACACCTCCCGTGCCCACTCACCCACCGACGACTGCTGTAAAAATAGGCGATGGCCGCTTATACAAGAGGGGTTCTTCTCTTCTTACGCTTTGTTCTTGGTTCGTTGTTTTATTCCTATTGTTTGTTGGTTAAGAAGCTTACACGTACATTGTCTGTTCCCAAACAAAATAGGTGTCCTGGATCCTTACGTTCAACGCTCTTCATGTGGCATAAAGCCCACCATGCCAAACGCATCAGAAGAGAGAGAGAGGGAGAGGGAGAGAGAGAGCAGAGATGTAACCACATTATTTATCTTTTACAAAAAGCAACCAACACCAAAACTATTACAACCAGTTAAAGAAGACGAGCACAACGCTAATGTTGTCCTTGGAGCCGCGCTCGTAAGAGGCATTGGCGAGGAGGGAGCAGCACTGGTGTACATCCTTACCCTTATCGCGGGAGGTGCCCACCAATTCCACCGCCTCCTGGTAGCTCAAGCAATCCCACAGACCATCGCAGGCTAGTATCAAGAAGTCATCCTCCGTGTGGGACAGCTCTATCTCCTGCACGAAGGGCTCTGCAGAGATGAAGTCCACATCAGAGATGGGCTTCTTGTAGTCGGCATCTCCCAGAGCGCGAGACACTGCTAAGTCACCAAACACTCTTCCAAAGACAATGTGGCCGCCGATGCCTTGTATCCTTTCTTTCTCCTCCTTTTCCGTTGGCTTGTGCTTTACCGTTATACATTTGCTCAGGTACCCACCTCCACTCCCACTTCCACTTGTTTGATCTCCGCTTTGTGGTTGAAGGTTGCGTTTGGCGAGAACGGCTTCAGAGTCACCGACGTTAGCTATCCAAAGGCGTCTACCTTGAAGTAAGCAGCACACAGCGGTCGTTCCGTTCTTCCAACCTTCTTTGGCGCAGGTGGTGAGAATGTGCCGATCGGTAGCTTGGAAGCCGTTACGAAGGGCCTCCTCCATTCTGCCTCGCCCGAATGCCGCTCCCTCTACTATCTTCTCATGTAATGTTTTGGCCGTCAACTCTGCTGCATCTGATCCTCCATGCCCTTGTTTTTGTTGAGTTTTTGTTTTTGCTTCCGTTTAGCCACAAGCGGAAAGAAAGAGAAGGAGAGAAGAAGAGAAGCTTCAAAACGAAAGGGACACGGCTCCACCAACCATCATAGACACCATAAAAAGAAAACGAGCAAGCAGAGGAACCAGCCGGGAATGCGGCATTGGGAAAGTGCTTGCGAAGGTCATCGACGAGGACATGGGCATCTTCCATGGTCCTACGACGGCCTTTCAGAGCGGAGGCGCTGCTCTCCGGTCGTAGAGGCGTCTGCGGAGAGGCAGCTGCCAGAATGGCGATCGACCGCCTGTGCTGCCGGTTCAATTGCTTGGGAGTCATCCTGGAGGAAGTAGACGAAGGCATGATGCCACCACCGCGCCCTTCACCATCCAGGAAGAGAATCCTCTTGGCTGTGCGGATCTTCCTCGCTATCTGAATGGCCTCCTCCATGGATTGGGTCTGCTCGAGCTGCTGCCGCAGTCCCGCCAGTTTGTTTTGAACGAGAGCGATGGCATCGTCCAGCGCCTTCACGATTTGTACAAGCTTCTCCTCCGCGTTCTCGCCTTGCAAGAGCCGCATCCCCGCTACCGTTGGGGTTGATGACGAGGAGGAGAAAGGAGAGGGCAGGGAGGCTCCTGCCGTCGTTGTTATGGTGCCACCCTTTCCTTTCTGTTAGTGGTGATGATGCCAGAAAGTTTAAGAGTGAGCTTCAACAGGAAAGAGAAAGCGACGTGAGATAGATGATATAAACCCGAAATATTTGGTCATAATGCTCCACAAGGTGTTTAACAATGGCAGTAACTTTCGGTCCATGCATCATAGAGTCAATACTTTGAACGTCGATTCAACGTCGTAATCAGGGAGAGCGGAAGGAGGAGCAACAAAGTATTTGTTTTGTAACAGACAAGTTAGTAAATTGAGAAATAAAGTTAAAGAGCGAGAAAAATGGCACCCACGTTTCAATCTGAGGACGCAACAGCAGAGGACCAAATATCATGGCCAGGTTGCTCGCTGTCATCTTGTTGTGCTCCACGTGCTCCACCATGCGAGCCAAAAACAGGAACAAAATCTCGGCTAGCACTCGGTTGTGCGGTGGCAGCTCTTGCATCAGCTCTTGTAGGCGCTGGCTCTTTGCTTGTGCTTCATTCAATGCTGCAGTATTGTTCAAGTGAAGGAAGCAGAAAGCAGAAGAAGAGGAGGAGGAGGAGGAGGAACAAGAAGAACAAGAACAACAAGAACAACAACAAGAACAAGAAGAACCAGAATAAGAAGAAGAAGAAGAAGAAGAAGAACAAGAAGAAGAAGAAGTAGAAGAACAAGAACAAGAAGAAGAACAAGAAGAAGAACAAGAACAAGAAGAAGAACAAGAACAAGAAGAAGAACAAGAACAAGAACAAGAAGAGCAAGAAGAACAACGAAGACAGAAAGATAAGTATGAAGAAAACCAAAATGAAGCAGAGAAGAATAAAAGTACATGTAACGGCCAAGAAGTCGGAGTAGAGCCCGAAGGTTAGAAGAGGTTCTGGCAGCTCCCCCAAGTAACTCTTCAGCAGAGCACCAACCAAGTTTGGGTCCAAGTCTGCAGCGAAGCTAAAATCTTTTTTTTTTTGAATTATTTTCTCTTTCAGAAAAAATAAAAGGATGAAACTGACAAACTTGAATAAGAAGAAGGAAGAAGCAATACTAACCAGGACGTTCGCACGCCTGTCGAAGTTCCTTCAACTTGGTTAGTGTTGGCGAAACTCGAAACAAGCCCTCTGTCTTTATGGCAGCTAACAACAACAAAACAAGCTCAGAAAAAGGAGAGAGAGAGAGAGAGAGACCATGAAGGAAGGAAAACAGAAAAGAGAAGAGAAGAAAAAGAGAAACCTTCTGTGTTGAGGAAGACAATCATTTGTTTGACGAGGGTGGGGATGGTCTTTTGGTTGGGTAGTTGCATGGCCTCCTCCAACGGCAGGCCAAAGCATGTTGGAGGGTTGGCCGCCTTGGCCGTAATGCCTTCCCTCGCGTCAGCCATGAGTTGGACCTGAGGCAAGCGGATGAAGAAGCAGCAGCAGCAGCAGCTGTAGCAGCAGAAAATAAGGCGGCTAGTGGCTACTGTTTTCTTCTTTTCTTTTCTCTTTGTTGTTTTTTCGTTGGTATAATGCAGAAGAAACGATGAAAGACCAGCCACGGACCCTGCAGAGAACAAGGTTTGACGCGGTAATATTGGACATTCATTGAACCGTAACAAAGTGCGGCGTTGCGGACCACCTATTAGGTTGAATTCAACGGGATAACGCCGCAAGAGGACGGAATGGAACACGGTTGGAGCAGCCCTCTCCTTCTCTCTCTCTTCCTCTCTCTCTCTCTCTCTCTCTCTCTCTCTCTCTCTCTCCTTCTCTTCTCTTCGTCGTTCTCTTCTCGTCCATTCTCTCTTGCCTTCTCTGCTTATCTCTCTCTCTCTCTCTCTCTCTCTTGTTTGATGCTTTTCAAGCACTCACTCACGTCTGATGCAAAGGAGAGGAGAGAGCGGCCCAGAGGGAAGAGCTCCTCGTTTTGGAGTCCATCTACGGCCCTGAACTCAAGAAACACTCCGAATGGAGCTTTGAAGTAACCTCATCTCTCTCTCTCTCTCCTCTCACATTCCTATCCGTGTAACTCACGCCATCTCAGATAGCCATCTCGCCGAACGTAAGTTGCCTTCAGGAAAAGGAAGGAGAGAGCGTGCCGCCGCTCTCTTTTCAGTTCTCCTATCCGGAGGACTATCCCTCGCGCTCCGCTCCTTCTTTCGGCCTGCGGGCGTCGTGGTGTCCCGAGGGTCTCGCTCAACAAGAGTCGGCGGAGGAGAAGGGGCTCACCCTGGAGCAGGCCTTGCTTCGTATGTTCCACGAGCAACAAGACGTCGTCGTCTTTCAATGGATTGAGTGGTACTTTTTCTTCTTCTTTGCTTCTTTTCTTCTTTCTTTCTTTCTTTCTTGTCTTCCTTTCTTCTTTCTCTTCTTTCTTTCTTTCTTTCTTTCTTTCTTTCTTTCTTTCTTTCTTTCTTTCTTTCTTTCTTTCTTTCTTTCTTTCTTTCTTTCTTTCTTTCTTTCTTTCTTTCTGCTTTCTTCTATCTTCTTCATAACGAATGTAAAACAAAAGGCTACGAGAAAATGTGGCCTCTCACTTGGGCTGGTCGGAGGAGCAATGGCGACAGCGTCTTCCGTCATCTTTATCGACGTCGTCGCCGTCCTCTGCTGGAAATGACGCCACAGTCACTCGTTCCGCCATTCCAATACTGCATGGCCAACCCGTCACTGATAGGAAAAGTCTCTTCCTCTCTCTTTTTTGCTGTTCTATTTTCGCTGGTGTGCATAATGGTTGCTTACTGGTTTATTTGATAGGCAAGTTTCAGGCTCATTTAGCACGGGTACAAACGACGGAGGAGGTACAGCAGGTCATGTCTCAACTGCTGGCCGACAAGAAGATCGCGATTGCCACCCATAATATCTCAGCTTATCGTATCCGTACTTCCTCTGGCACTATTGTACTGTTGCTTTCCTTGTGCTCTTCTATCTTTCATCTTCTCAGCTCATCACGACGTTCTCTCTCAATGAAAGCATGCCAACAGAGATGACGATGGAGAGAAAGGTGCAGGCGATAAATTGTTGTATTTGTTGGAGATGATGGACGCTTGCGACATAGTAGTGGTGGTATCCCGGTGGTTTGGTGGCACCATGCTTGGCCCTGATAGATTTAAGCACATCACCAATGTTGCTAAAGAGGTTTGCATCTCCTCCTTGTTTGATACTTCCCATAGCCGTTCGTTCATGCACCAACAAAAAAAAAAGATAATCGAAGAAGCACGCTTGGAGAGCAGCGGCCATGGAGGAAGTAACGATGAAGGAGGAAGCAAAGAAGAACGAGGAAAGCAATCTCCTTTAAAGATGTACAACAGGATCAAATGGGATGCCGCCATCGATGCAGACGACGTTGTGGTCGGTCTCCTCCCAAAAGACTCGTCCGGCGACAAAGCCGAGCAGCCGCTATTGGAAGCGCCTTTCACACAACTGGAGGAGCAAGACACGAGCCTCAACGAGGCAACCAGCGCGTTCTGGAAGAGGGTGCAATACTTTAAAACGGTTTCCACAGGAGAGATGCTTTGGCAACGGCAACCTCGCCGGTGAGAGTTTGACCAACACCATTCATAAGAGAACAGTAAAGCATAATTTTGCTAAACAGGCTGTTCGATGGAAAGCTGCCCAAACCTGACGAACTCGTGGAAGTGTTGTTCGAATTGGTGCTCTTCTAGGCATGCCTTCCTCAAGGTCTGCTAAAATGAACGTGTGATTTTCAAGGATGATTAAATGTTCACGTCTGTTGAGCCTGCTGTCTTTAATCCTCTTCTTGAAACCAACTCCAGAAGCTGCTGGAATAAGGTAAATCCCAATTCCAGCCATTCGTTCAACAAAAAGTTGTTGTAACCTTGGTCGTTCTGCTGCGAGCTCAATTGTCTTATTGATGAGTTTGCGAACTACGCCCATTAATAGGTGAAGAAGATCTGGAATAACTTGCATTGGATTTAAAAACAACACAGGTTCAAGCACCTTTTAGCAAACAAGACCACCAACAAAAGTCAGAAGAGCAAATAGAAACAAAAAACAACACAAACCTGTCCATGATGATCTGTCGCTTTTGATCTCCTTGTTGCCTCTTCCCAGTTGATAACTGCTTTCCAATCATTTTTGACATCCTCTAAGGTACGAAAGCGAGTTTCTTCTGCTGAGAGTTCACCTTGTGCTAACTGCCGCTTTGTGACATTGCACCAAAAACAGCGACAGGTAGAGTTGCTGCGATAGAATTGATACATGCCACTAAAAACAGCCAAGGCCTTCAAGTCAACCACAATGTATGGCCACAGGTGCACCAATTCACCAGAAGAAGAAGTAAGTAGCACACCCTTTTCTATCCAGTCGTTGAGCACTGCTCGTTGATCACCAAGTTCTCTGATTAATGTTTCTCCATCTTCGTTTCCTAAATACAACAGCCAAGGATGACAGTTGTGTGACGATTTGAGCGCCTTCAATGTGGATTTCTTGCTTATGAACTCCATCGTCCCAACTTCCATTTGTAGACGAGTTTTTTTGGCTGCTGTAGATCCATCAAAGGCAAGCTTTAAAACAGGTCGATCTGCTGCTTGAAGTTTAGAAGATGAAAAGAGTTGCTGTACAAACTCTTTCGGCTGGTACATACTTCCTTTTCCACCTTTTGTTGCAACCAATTCCTTCTTGTTTAACAACTCACATTGCTTCTTTCGAACTTGATGTAGGCTTGCTTGTTTTGATAGCTTGAAAATATGAACAACCAACTCCCAACAACGATCTGGTATATGCAACACATTCTTCAACCAGACAAGGTCTGTCACACAAGGTTGATAAGTAGATGTAGAGAGGTTTGCTTGTAGCCATCCTTCAATCACTGGAGAAGAGTGAATAATGGCAGCCACTCCTAATACTACATCAACTTGGAGTGCTCCTTCCACTGCTGCTTTTGCTACAGCTACTCGCACGTTTCCTTCAACATCCCAAGTCACCTTCGTTTCAATCGCCTCCATGATGTCTTGCTTAGCTTCTTCTATTTCTTCTTCGCGTTGCTTCTTCACTTCTTCCTTTGCCTGCTCTTGCTTTTCCTTCTCTTTTCCCTTTTCATCCTGGCGGGTGGCTATCTCCTTACAACGGGCACAGGAATCAGGTGAGCAGGTATGTTGAACTGTTGCTTCATGCTCTCTTCTTGACTCTTCTGATTTGTAACGTTTGCCACAAACAGAGTGACGGCACTCGAACCTCAGGTCGTTTGGGTTCTTCTTTCCAAGTCGATGGTTTTCCCATCGCTTGCAGGTTGTGCAATTAGTTGCATTACACGTATGCCCTCCTCCTCCCTTGCGCCTTTCATGTCGATTGAGGGTGGAGGTATCCTGTGCAACAAACCGTTGTGGTGAACAGTAGAGGTGCTCACAAACATAAGGCGGTTGGCGTTTGACTCTTTTTGCACGTGGCATGTTTGTGTTGTTTTTTGTTTTTTGTTTTTTTTTGTTTATCGCTGTAAATAAAAGTTAACTTAACCTTTATTTCTTGGAAAAATGAAGTTGGTGCCAGATCCTAAAAATAATGTACTAAAATTATTTCACCCAATTTTCCCTGTTTTCCACTATCAAATCGTCGACAAAAATACATTCTTGTCGACCAGGAACTGGCACTCTTGCAGTGATATAGCTTAAAGTTTGTTCAAAAAATATTGCAGAGATGGAGCAACAACAAGCAGAGGGCGAGGAAGGGAAGGAGGGGTGCTTGTTGAGGCTGCCGGAAGAACTGTTGTTGCACATGTTGCGTTACGTGTCGATGAAGTCTCTCCTGTTGCGTGTCTCTCTTGTCAACTCGCGGCTGTATGCGCTCTCTCAAGATGACTCTTGTAAAGAGCACCCTTTCTTTCTTTCTCCCCCGTATAAGTCACTTACTTTGATTCATTAACCATGCAGTATGGCGGGGCTTCTACGAGCAGTATTGGGGCTCAGCGACGTCCTCTTTGCGGTATATTTTCTGTTTCTTTGGAGCATCTCTGCCTCTTCTTATTGCTGATCTCATTGACTGAGCAGCGGTGAAACGGAGGAGAAGGAACCCGGTTGGAAAGCAAAGTTCAAGAAGCGGGTGCTAGTTGAGCAGAACTATATGAAAGGCGTGGCCCTCCCAACCTTTACGCTTAAACCTGGCAAAACGTTGCATTCTCTACGAGTACTTTGTTCTCAGCTCTCCCCCCTCTTCCCGTCGTTCTCTTCTCTTCGTAGTTCTCTTTGTTGTCCTTTTGTTCTCTTCTGTTCTCTCTCTCTCTCTCTCTCTCTCTCTGACAAGCAGTGGTGCAGTTTGACGAGACAGTAATAGGCGTGGGGAGCCAAGGCCTTCTCTCAATCTTCAACAGAGAAACAGGAGAGCAAATATCAGAAAGCGTTTTGGACTCGATGGGACAAGCCCTGGCCTTTGACGAGCGGCGATTCGTTGTTGGCACTTGGGGAGGCGCTATCTCCATTTTCTCTCGGGAGAGCTTGCTGCGTTCTGAAGAGCCAGCGAGTGACCGCTTGGATGTGCTAGATGCTCATCACAGAAGTTCTATCAACCATATTCGTTTGTGGAGGGATACATTGGTACTCTTGCCGTCTCTGCCTCTCTCTCATCTCTCTCGTCTCTCTCGTCTCTCTCTCTCTCGTCTCTCTCTCTCTCTCTCGTTATGTCTCTTTTGTTTTTTTTGTTCTCTCTTACTTAACAATGAATAATGGTGGCTAGATAACGGGCTCTTCTGATGCGAAGATAAAGGTAAGTAGTAGAGTAAAGTGCTTATGCTTTCAACAAAGGTAGTTTAAACGGTTTGCATATTTTTAACAAAAAAAAAAGATATGGCGACTTGAGGATGCTATAGAGAAGACTCCTGAATGTAAAGAAGCGCTTTCTCCGGATGCTGGTGCTGTGCGTTGCCTCCATGAACGTTTGTCCGTTGGTGATACCACTCTTGTTGCTGGAACGTACGACAAGACGGTCTTGGTTTTTGACCTCACCACCAGGCAATGCATTGTATGTTTCCCTTGTTTTCGCTTTTATGTTCATAAGCTGTATTTAACATCTCAACACGAACAGACAAAGCACCAACACCACAACTGTGCGTTCTTTCTTCGATTTCTTCTATTCTGCGTTGCAAAGAGAAACAATGGTCTGATATTCCATTACACACACCAGATTGGGTGCGTGCTGTACAGTTTGATGACCAGAAAATTGTGTCTTGCAGTATGGATGGCTGCGTTGTTGTCTAGTACGTTCTTTCTCATCCGTTGTCCCTCTCCCTCTCCCTCTCCCTCCTTCGCATGGCTTAACAAAAACGATGTGTGTAAAGTGACCGACGTTCAAGAGAGCACGTTATTGTAAAACCACAACCCATCGAGTCTGGCGCTGGAGGGAGCACCAACGCCGTTCATCTGGAATGCATGCAGTATGACTCCTTCAAAGCCGTTTTAGGTGGAACCGGTAAGTGTGTTCATGTCTTGGATTGGCGCACCATGCGCTTCGCTTCGTCGCTACCCTCCAGCACCAACACAAAGGTGCTATATCTTTCTTGCTTGTCGTTTTCTTTCTTCCGTACGTTAAACAGTATGCCAACACACACACACACACACACACACACACACTCTCTCTCTCCAGCTATGGTGTCTGCAGTACGACGGGGCAACCTTAATGACAGGAGGAAGTGATGGCGCCACGGTACGTTCTCCATTGCTTGTGTGCCGCGAAGAGTGGCTGATGATCTCTTTGCACAACACCAAATAAAAAAAGGTGTGGGATTACTCGGTGGCCAGCTGGTGAAGATGATGACACAGAAAGAGCAGCAATACCCCATCAATCGGGCAGAGTTGTTGCAAACAACAAAGAAGAGGTTACGTTTGTTTGTACATTAAATAAAGAACAGCCGCAAAAGAAGAAGACTCAAAGAGGAAGAGGGGGGAAAAGGAGAGAGGTGAAGGGCCAAATGCAGCAAACAAAGCCTAGTAGCCACAGCAGGAGTTGGTCTTCTTTGCCTGCCACAAAAACTGTTTGGAGGAGGCGCTGAGGTCCTCCGATTTTTCGATAATGTTCTCCAGCTTGTCCCCTCGAGTAAGCAGGTCCTCCATGCTCTTGTGCAAGATCTCCTTGACGTCGTCCAACTCCTTCTGGATCTTCAAGATGTTGTCCGCCTCATCGGGCTTCTGGTACTTCTCCAAGAGGGTGTGCAGGGCGGGCGTGTCCAGCTGCACGTCGTGAGTCTGTCCTTGCCAATTGTCGCTGTGCTGGTTGTTGAACTCCCTCATGACCAGGGCAGCCAAGGAGAGGCCAACCCGAGTGGGGTAATCCTTGTCGGTGATGATGGCGCTGGCCAGGCGATCCCCGCTGACAAAGCAATGGCAGACGTAGTCCCCTTGGTCCACCACGTTCTTTTCCCCTGGCTTGGTCCTTTGGACTACCTGGCGACAGAAGAAGGTGACGAGCTCTTTGATGGTCGGCCGCTTGAAGAAGGAGAAGGAGGAGAGCTCAAAGTCCATGAAGAGCAGCGTGGGCGGAGCTTCCACGTTCCATCGCATCACACTGATTGCAAAAAGTTGAGGCATTTTGTTTGATTTTCTTTTTTGACGAAAGGTCTCTACCGAGGAGGGTTGAAGGAAATAAAAAAAAGCAAACAATGAAAAAAAAAAAAAAAAAGAGGGGGGGGGGGTGGTTGGTTTGTGTGTGGTCTGTCTGTCTTTGGAGGGGAGGGGAACAGGCTTCTACTTGGCCTCTTTTTCTTGCTCTTCTTTTCAGCGCAGTTCTCTTTTTTTTTTTTTTGGGTGATGACTTTTTGCCGAAAATAGTAAATGAGAAGTAGGTGCCACGTCAGCACTTCCCCTCCGAATTTCGTGATACTTTCCCTCAAAAAAGAAAGAAAAAGGGGGTAAAAGGCGGAGGAGGAGGAGGGCGCGGTGAACGATGCCAAGTGTTATTATTGTTTGGTTTTTTTTTTACGCTTGAGCAAAGAACCTGAGGGTGCGGTCCATGGAGGTGGCAGCCAGGAAGGAGGCGTTTGGTCCAAACTGAGCGTCGGTGACAGGAGCGCCAAAGTCGGAGAGCACCAACGTTTCCACCAAAGTAGCTTCTCCCTCAATGGAATACACCCTTCACAGAGCATTTGGTGTTAGTAAAAATTGTCCATACGCCTCCGCGCTTTCAGCCTTCCCTCCCTCCCCCCCTTCTCTCTCTCTCTCTCTCTCTCTCTCTCTCCCTTCTCCCCTCCCCCAAAAACACAAAAAAGAAGAGATACCTAAGATCAGCACCAGCAACGGCAAGGTGTTGGCCGCTGTAGTCAAAGGAAACGGAGGAGGCAGGATCGTCCAGGGAGATCGTTTGCAGGGCACCCTTCTTCAGCTTGCGGAGATCCCACATCTTGATGGTGTTGTCATCGGCGGCACTGGCCATGAAGAAGCCGTTCTCGGAGAAGGAGATGCTGTTGACGGTGGCCTTGTGGCCGGTGAAAGAGGCCACGTTGCTCACCGACTTCATGTCCCAGATCCGCACTTGGCTGCCCGCTGTTCCCGTTCCCAAAATGAGGCCATCCGGATGCCATGACAAGCAATGAATGGCTTCGGATAAAAATAGAAGAATGATAACAAAATGAGAAAACTCAATTGAGAATCAGAAGACGTCAAAGAGAAGAGATTCTGTGTGTACCTTCGTTGTGCTCTGGAGTGACGTGTGTGAGGCAAGCGCCAGTGTCGATGTTGAGGAAAGCCCAACTGGCGTCCCGCGAGCCAGAGGCCAGATACTCTTTGGTAGGGTGAAGGCTGACGCCAACGACCGGCTGTTTGTGAACCTTGATGATGTGTTGTGACTTGTACTTGTTGCCAGAGTCAGGAGGGCTCCACACACGAACGGTGTTGTCATAGGAGGCTGTAAACACTAGCTCATTTTGAGGGTGGAACAACACATCGCTGACTTTTTTGCTGTGACCGGTTAGAGTGCCCACCACTTTTTGCGAGTCTCTATCGAAGATTACACCTTTGGTGTCTACGCCGCCCGTCACCACCTTTTTATTGGAAAAAGAGAGAAAGTGTCAATCGACAGTGTGAAAGACAGGGAGGAACGAGTAAAATAAAGTACCAATGGTTGAGTAGGATGAAGGTCAAGGCAGAGAATACCAGGCTTGCTTGCAGAGTGGGGGGGATGGCTGGAGATTTCCTTGTAACCCTTGATGTCGTTTGGCGTGGCTGTGTCCTCCGGAATCTTTCTTTGCTTGCGTTCTGCTGTCAATCTGAGTAGGTACGAGTTGATTAACGGAGAAAGCCGACTTGAGAGAACAGAGAGAAAGAGATGAGTGCGAAAAGAAAGCGTACTGCTTTGAAAACGAGATCAATCGCTGTTTGAGAGCCTCTGTAATTCCTGATTCCAGTTCCATTGACTCTTCGCGGGCTGACCGCTGTGGCTGCTGAGAGGGTTGTTGTTCGGTGGGAATCATTTGTCCTTTGGCAGAGGCGAGCGCCCTAATCCATAAAAACAAAAAAGAAAGATAAAAAAAAGATGAGTTACAAAATACCGTTGTGTGCCGAGTAAGCTGAAGACTGTACCTTCTGGCTTCATCTCTTTCTCGTGTAAGCCTCGCTATAACTCTACAAGCTGCGTCCTGCTGATACAGGGCATGTGCAAGCTCTTGTCGTGCCTTCACCACAACAGAAATAGTTAGTGGGAGACAAAAGGAAAGGTCACGTTTGGCCAACAAATGTTACCATGTCAAGCTGCTGCTTTAGCGTGTAGCACTCCAACATGACTGCGTCCCATTCATTCTGGAACAGGTTGATCAAGCTGGGGATGCTGGTAGCTTTGGCTGGCCGCGGTTTGACGATCTTGTTAAAGCCTGCGTAGCGATTCACTTTTCCGTCAGCACTAACCCTCAAGGGAAGTGGAGAGAGAGAGAGAGAGAGAGAGAGAAGAACCCAAAAGATGAGAGATAGAAACATACCCTGCAGAGGGATGAGATCATCCGTGGAGAGGGGCTGTTTGGTGATGGGACAGGTAGTCGCGTTTTCAAGGTATTTCTCTATCAAGCGCTTTTCAAAGACGTGCCCGGAAACCCTGGACACTACCGGCTCTTCTGGTTCTGTTCCTGACACTGTAATCCCACACACAAAGTAAGGCAATGTGAAACCGATTTTTTAAAAAAAAGGGTATCAATAAAAATCAGATATGACAACAACACATCGCAAGAAACAAGAAAAAAAACAAAAAAAAACAAATAAGATTAACAAAACAAAAAACACGTACAAGCACACTGCATGATTCAATCGTCCGCTACACCGTTGACAGCCCTTTGCGTAGGTTTTTGTGCTTCCCTCTGTGCCTTCCCTCTTTCCCTTCTTTTTCTTTTTCCCCCTCCCAATTTAAAAAAAAATCCGCTTTGCAACAGTGACTTGAGGAGTCTCGATTTTTGTAAGTCATGTCGACATGTTTGTGAAATCAGGACGACACGGAGATATTCACACCAAAAAAGTTGCGCGCTCTCCTTGAACAGAAAGATGTGGCGTTCCTTCCTGCGGGCTGATGCGGCCAAGGGCTGCTCTGTGCTGCCCCGGCTGCAGCGACGACCGTTTAGTTCCGCTGTTGCATCGAACTTGCCCTCATCCATGCCATCATCATCATCACCATCGCATCTTCGCTCTCCTTCCACCGCAGTGCCGCGTTTCATCGCCGCTTCCTCCTTCCTTTGTCGCCGGCGGTTCGTCCCGCTGCTCCCCTCTGTCTGTGCTTCCAATGGGACCTTCTTCCCTGTTGTTTTCCGTAACAAGTCCTCTTCATCTTCTCCTTCCTCCAAAGCAGACTCACCAAAGCGCGACGTTGGTATGCTTGCTTACCGAACTCCTCCCTAATCGTCATCTCTCTGTCCTTTATGTTTGTCTTTCTGCTTCTGCTTCTTCTTCTTCAACTCATCCTTTGCTTTCTTGGCACTTTCCTGGTAGAAACTGCGCTGCGCCGGGTGAGAAACATAGGTATCATCGCACACGTGGACGCCGGAAAGACTACTACCTCCGAGAGAATGCTCTATTACGCTGGCGTTGTCCCTCGTGCCGGAAGTTCGTCTCTTTCCGTTCTGTTTCTTTCCTTCTCTGCTCCTCTCTTCTTATTATTCATGCACTTACCTTCTTTATTTTGCGTGTTCACGTGAACAGACGTGGATGATGGCACTACCGTAATGGACTTTATGCGTCTGGAGCAGGAGCGAGGCATCACCATCAACTCTGCCGCCATAACCTTCAACTGGGGTGACACCCGCATCAACCTGATAGACACGCCTGGGCACGTGGACTTTATGTTCGAGGTGGAGCGGGCGGTGAGAGTGTTGGATGGAGCGGTGGCCGTCTTGGACGGTGTGGCAGGTGTTCAGGCACAGACGGAGACGGTGTGGGGGCAAGCACTTCGTTATAAGGTCCCTGTGTTGGCTTTTGTCAACAAGATGGACAGAGAAGGAGCCACTCTCGAGAAGTCTGTTAACACAATGAAGGATCGCCTTCGAGCGCGACCTCTGTTGGTGCAGTTGCCGGTAGGAGAGGGACCCCAGTTCAAGGGAGTGGTGGACCTGGTCACCAACGAGGTGTTGGTGTGGGAGCAATCGGAGGGTGGAGGGGATACCTATACTAGGGAACCTCTTGCTACTAGCCAACATGCCACCGAGAAGCTGTTGACTAAGGCAAAGCAGGCCAGAGAGAACCTAGTGGAACAAGTGGCCGACCTCGATGATGAGCTCATGGAGCGAGTGTTGGAAGGAGAGAGTGCGGTGTCGCCGGAAGTATTGCAGGCGGCTCTTCGAAGAATTGTTTTAGCTGCCAAAGCGGTGCCCGTGTTGTGCGGTTCATCCCTAAAGAACAAGGGAGTACAACCCCTGATGGATGCCGTGCTGCACTATCTGCCCTCTCCCATGGAACGGCCTCCTGTGCAGGCTGACGTCGTGGCCCTTAAAAGAGGTAATCAAGTGGAATCATTGGCAGATAGGCATGTGGACATCCACCCTTCTCCCTCCAATCCTCTCTGCGCGCTGGCCTTCAAGGTCGTGCATGACCACCAAAGAGGGCTGGTGGTGTACTTTAGGGTCTACTCGGGGAAGCTTCGTTCGGGGGTCACCCTCTTCAACAGCACGCGCGGCGTCAAAGAACGCATCTCCAAGTTGATGAGCATCCACGCGGAGGAAATGATAGAGGTACCACACATCAACACAGGAGACATCGGTGCAGCCGTTGGTCTGAAAGAGACATGCACCGGAGATACCGTCACTGTGTTGGAAGAACATACCGCCACTACAAGCAAAAAACAAGGAGACAAGGAGATCTACGTGCTGAAGGGAATCAACGTGCCTCCTCCCGTGTTTTTCTGCTCGGTGGAACCTGAGTCCTTGAGCGGACAGAAGGCGTTGGACCAGGCCTTGTCCTCCCTCCAACGTGAAGACCCATCCTTTGTGGTATCAGTAGACCCAGACAGCGGTCAAACCCTGATGAGCGGCATGGGTGAGCTCCACTTGGACATCCTAAAGGACCGCATCCTGACTCACTATAAGGTGCCCATCGAAGTTGGCAAGATGCGCATTTCCTACAGAACTACTATCAATCAGAGCCTAGAGGAGCAGGTGGAAAGGGAGTTGGATGTCGGTGGCAGCAAGCAACGCATTCAGTTGACCATCTCCGTGGAGCCCAGAGAAAGGGGCGCTGGCAATCTTATCGAAAACGAAATCCCCAAGGAAGCTTTTGCAGTCGCTGCCCCTGTCGGCGGCAAACAAACAGCCCAAGCTCTCATCCGTGGCTTGGAACAAGGCGTACGTACCGCGCTTCAGTCGAGCACTCTGTTTGGCTTTCCGGTGGAGGACGTGCACGTCACGCTTCGTGCCTGCGATCTCTCTCCTGAGTCGACAGAAGCAGGCTTGAGGGCCTGTGCTCACTCCGCCACACGACAGCTGATCGGCAGGGCAGAGCCTCGCTTGTTAGAACCTGTAATGAAGGTCGGCATCACGGTGGATGAGGAGCACGCTGGTCCTCTTCTCTCTGATCTGACCGGACAGCGGAGAGGTGTGGTGAGAATGATGGAATCGGACCTGCGCAACAAGATCATCACTGCAGAGTTGCCCTTGAAGGAAATGGTGGGATACTCCACTCAATTCCGGTCTTTGACTCGAGGAAAGGGAAGCTTTACGATGGAGTTCTTGCGTTATGGCGACCTCATGCCTACACAACACACTAAACTGCTGCAAGAACTGCGTGGTGGCTTTTAACGAAAAAAACAAGGAAGAAAACGCCTCCTCCTTTGTAAGTACAGCTTCCTGTTTCTATCTTGTTTTGTTTACATACATATAGAGCGAGAGAGCTTCAGTAAGACCAGGTGAGAGTAAACTTGTCAAGAATGGAGGCTGAGTCTGGCATCTGCACCGAGAGATTGGAAGTGGCGTTGTTGTACTTGATGTGGGAGGAAGGCAGAACAGTTCCATCAAAGGTTACTTTGGTGGGAGCAGAGGGCACGCCCAACACCTCCACCGAGGCCAGAGAAGGAGGCTCCCACGACGGTGCTGTCCCTGCTTTTCGCTGTGCAACCAGCTGAACAGTGCGAGTGGAAGCGCTCTTTACGGGAGCAGCCGAGAAGGAGACTAAAAGGTAGGATGAGGTCGTAATGGGATCAATGCTGTCTCCGTCATCATAGTAGAGAGAACCAGTGGCACTTTGGTTGGCATCCAAAGCCACGCGAAGGTAGAATGGATTTTGACGAAGCTCAGTGGTGGTCAGCGCGGGGTGTTGCATGGGCATGATGGTGCCTCCCCTCTGGAACACCGGAATGGCATCCAACGGAACATCCAAATGAACGTAACCTCCCTTCTTGTTGGACAGTGGCGCGTTGGAGAAGAAGTCATACCACAAAGCGTCAGGAGGGAAGTAGCAGTCACGCTCGAGAGCACCTTGCTTGACCACAGGGCAGACGAGCAGAGCATGACCGACCAAGAACTGGTCGTCGATGGCGAAAGTGTTGGAGTCATTGGCAAAGTCGAAGAAGAGGGCGCGAACGACAGGAGCGCCCTTCACGCTGGCTTCGAAGAGAAGGGTGTAATAATAGTTGAGAAGGCTGTAACGAGCGTGGAGCAGCTTGGAGGAGATCTTGGCGACGGTCGGCCACACGAAGGGCTCCTGAGGGGACTTCCAGTTGCCAAAATGGTTGCGAGCAAAGGGATAGAATGCACCGAGAGCCATCCAACGGGCGCAGAGCTCCTCCCCGACAGAGTCGCCGCCAAAGCCGCAGATGTCGCTGCCGACAAAGGGCATGCCAAAGAGCTGCGAGTTGAGCATGCTGCTGATGCTGTGGTGCAGGTGCTCCCATAGGGAGAGGTTGTCTCCGGTCCAGTGTCCGGTGTAGGTGCCGGATCCAGGAAAGGAGGAGCGGGCGATCAGGAAGGGACGCTTGCCGAGGATATCTACCAAAGCCTTGTAGGAGGCTTTAGCCTCGGAGAGGCCGTACATATTGTGCACGTTGTAGGCCAGCTCTGGTTGATCCCGAGGAGAACCATCCTCGGCGTTCAGTCCACAGTGCAAGGCGTCCGTGTTGATGGTGAAGTAGGAGATAGGAAGGTGGCCTCCTCTGTTGTTAATGACAAACGGAGGATGACCGCTGTCGAACTCTCCGAAGGGCTTCTTGGGAATCCATTGGTCGTACTGCATGTTGGAAGGTTCGTTCATGTCCAGCCAAAGACCATCAAAGCTGACGCCATAGTCTTTCCTGAACTTGCGGAGGTTGTCGGTCCACCATTGGGTGGTGGAGTTAAGGCAGAAGAAGTCGGGGAAGACTACATCGCCGGCCCACGACTTGCCGTAGAACGGGTTTTGCCACGCGTTGTCTCGTACAAAGACATTCTCCTTGAGACCGTCCGTGTATGGGCTGTAATGATTGTTTGCTTGAATGCCTGTTTGTTTATTGGAGAAAGAAAAGAATAAGCAAATAAGAACGAAGATAGAGGCGGCGTTAAAGAAGAGTACTTACTAGGATCTACGACGAGAACGTAATGCTGTCCATTCTTGTGGAGTTTATCAAGAAAAGCAGCCATGTTCGCGTTGGGAGCAAAGGAAGGAGCCACAGTAAAGTCACGATGATCCTCCATGTAGTCAATGTCCGTCCAAATGGTATCCAACGGGATGTCCGCCTGGCGATACTTGTCCAACACCTGCTGCAGCACATCCACGTTGTTGTATCCCCATCTGCACTGATGAAATCCCAATCCCCAGAAAGGCACCAGAGCAGGCTTGCCAATGACGTCCGTGTACTGGTCCATGACCGCATCCACGGTCTCTCCCAGGAAGAAATAAAAGTCCAACACTCCGCCGGTTACTTTGTAGGTGAGGTACTGCTCGCCGAGGACAACCTCCATGGCGTTGCTGTTGCGAAGATAGACGCCGTGTGCCTTCTTGCTTCCCTCCCTCACCTCGAGGTAAAATGGATGAGAGCCGTAGGCGTTCTGTCCTGTGGGCTGCCCAAAGTTGTCCATGGTCCAGAGGGTGCGGGTCTCTCCGGGATAGATGGCAAAGTTCTGGCGGAAGCTCTCTCCGAGGCCATAGATATGGTACCCTTTGGGCAGTTTTGTGGAGATCTCCAAGTACTGGTCCTTAAAGATGAGGTTGTTGAAGGTTGGTTCGTTGGCGTTGATGTTGTTGGTGGAGAGGAGAGAGGAAGAAAGAGAAGGAGTGGCACGAGTGTCAAAGAGCTTCTCGCCGGTCGATGTACGGATGACTTGGAACCAGAAAGGTTCGCCCACGCTGGAGTGTTGCACGGAGTAGTGCTGTCATTGAAAGAATGAGCGTAAAGACGCAAACAAAAAGAGCAAAGAAGCACACAGGAGTAGGAAGAAGAACAAGAAGAAAGAAGAGAAAGAACAAACAAAGAAGAGCAAGAAAGAGAAAGGAATACGAACCGTAGTGGAAGGCATGTGCTTAGGCAAAGGCGGTCGCGGAGATATGGAAGGAGGTATTTCGAAACGAGTAGCGTTGGCGTCGGAGATCTTCACGTGAAGACGGTTCGCCGTCTCCATGTAAATGGCCACGGACACGTTACGCACGTCCGGTCCAAAGAACGGGCGGCTTTTTTTCGGCGTCAAGTGGAGCGTTATCCCTGTCTTTGTCTTCAGCACTTGAGTGGTCACATAGTAGTCCGGAACCGTTGGCACATAACACCTTTTTGTTACAAGGCGAGTGAGAAAACCTAAAAACGAATGAAGAGAAAGAGGGACGCGTACCAAGGGCCGTCCGAGGAAGGTTGCCAGGTGCAGCCGACCCAGTTGCAGTAGTCTTGAACATTACAGGGACCAAACTCATCTTGGCGCGTGCAATAGAAAGAGCAGTCGGTCTTGGCAAAGGCATCCTGCCCGTCCACCGCCGTAGCGGAGAGCAGCACCACGGTCGTCACCACCAACAGCAGAAACGCGGTCCTTCCCACCTCCATTCCCTGATTTTTCCGAACAACCAAAGTTTTTTTCTTTTGGCATCGCACTTGTACTTGGCGTTCCTGGTACGTTTTTCTGCGTGTAATGCCTTGTGCTTACTTTAATGACCAATGGAAGGCTGCCACGTGTGACGGATCGATGCGATTGGTCAGTTTAAATTAATTGAGATTTGTATTATTTGTTATATGATTAGGCTGACGTGTGAAAAAAGAAGAAAACAAAGAAGCCACACACAGCATGAAAGTCGTCTGGTGCTGTCTTTTGGGCGTTGTCTTGCTGTCGTCGCTGCCGCGTGGTGCTGCTGAGACAACGGAGCCTCAGGCTGGAACAGGGTCGCTCGTTTCCCAGGAGAAAGTGGACGTTATCTATTGCGTGGATGGAGGTTACATCGAAGGCCTAGGAGCGTCCCTCCATTCCATCCTCAAACACGCCTCTCGCCCGCAGGACCTTAGCTTCAAGATCCTCACCTCCGAGGAGGACATGCCCTACTTGCAGCTCTGGTTGGAGACTTACTTTAATCAGGGCAAAGGAGACCTGCCGAAGATCTATCACTTGGACGTGCAAGCATTCAATCGCTCCTTAGTGCAAGGCAAGTATTTGGTGCACGAGGCGGAGGACTGGCGGCGCCTCATCAACGACTTGAACTTTGCTCGCTTCTACGTGTACCATCACTGGCCGGACCTAAAAAAGATAGTCTACGTGGACGCGGACACCATATTTACCAGGGATATAGCGGAGCTGTATAATAAAGCTCTTCTTACCGATACGGCGGAGAACAGGCCGCATGTAGATGCCTCTCGCTTTGAATTGGATCCGTTGCTTCAGCAGCGACCAGGAGAGCCGCCTGTCTTTGCTGTCTTTGAAAACTGTGGCGCTAGATATCAGCATTACTTTGAAGTCGACAATCCTCTTATTCAGGTTCGTTTGCTTGTTGTCATTGTTCTTCGAATTTACTTCCTAGTCTCCTACTTCTGCTTTTTTTTGAAATCAGTTCTCTGCTTTTCTTCTTTATCCCACCGGAAGGATTAACAAAAAATCTGTTGAGCAGAAGATGTTTGGTATCGACTGTGCTTTTGAAGCTGGAGTATATGTAGCTGACATTGAAGAGTGGCAAAAGCAACGCATCACTGAGAAGTTGGAGCGATGGATGCAGGCCAACTCGGAGGAGAAGCTCTATATCTGTGGCTCTCAACCTCCTCTTATGGCTGTGTTCTACCATACCTATGAGAACCTAAAAGAAACAGGTGAAACCTATATCATTTTATTTAATGGACCGCGCAGCTACGATATTTTGCTGACTGGTTTTTCGCTGCGAATGTTTAACCACTCTTGTTTAACCACTCTTCCCAATACAATAAGTTGGGTGGGAACATCATATTAGCTTAGGATTTCCCTATAGACCAACCGAGAGACCGCCTGATCATGAAGAGAACAAACTGATAGGCAACGGCGTGATTGAGTGGAACGGAGATAGTAAGCCCTGGAACCCTGATGGCATTTGGAAGAAGTTGTGGAGACCTTATCGCCTGCCCTTGGAATACAGGTTATTCTCCTTTCCATTTTTCTTTTCCTCATCAACACAAATGGCCTCATTTATAATAATACTATTTCCTGCTCCCACCATTCTAGTCGGTTCAAAGCACGGCAGCAACGAGAGGAACAACGAAGGCTCAGAAAACAAAAGGAGGAGGAGCGCTTGCTCTCTGCCAAAGATATCCTGTTGTGATTTCTGTCGACCTATTGGTCGACAACAATTCTTCCCGCCAAAATTTTCCCGCCATTTTTTGTTTTACTTTTTTTGTTTTTCATTTTTTTTACATTTTGTTGTTTTCTTCAAAAAAGAAAAGAATAGAAAAGAAAATTGACCGTTTGTTTTGGATGAGAGAATAAGAAGAAGAAGAAGAAGAAAAAGAAAGATGAGTGCAGACACAGAGAGCCGGTATTTGCACTTGTTGCAGCCCATTAGGTTTGATGAGATTTTATTTTATTTTTTTTAAACTGAAAAAGAAGAAAAAGAAACAAAACAAATTCAAAAATCAACCATGTGCGCTGATTTTGTGTGTTTTTGTGTGTGTGTGTGTGTGTGTGACGACGCAGAGATCTCGCACAGAATTGGAATATAGATATTGCGAGCGAGTTGGAGGAGTACCTCCAAGAACTAGAGAAGATCACGTTTTCGTTCGAGGACGTGGGGAAAACGCTCAACTTTGCAGAAGGTTTTATTATTTTGTTTTTTTATAGCCAATTTAGTTTCCTTACCTCTTTTTCGTTTCTTCTTCCGCGCTTTGCAGCTGCGTTGCTGATCCAAGGCTCTACTTGCATCTACTCCAAAAAAGTGGAATACTTGTACCTTTTGCTCTATCAAACTCTTGATTTCCTGATTGAAAGGTTTGTCTCGCTTCCGTTTAACAATTAATTTTTGACTAAGTTTCTCTACATCTCTCTCTCTCTCTCCCTCTCTCTCTCTCTCTCTCTCTCTCTCTCTCTCCCTTTCTTTCTCTACGATTATGTTGTTAAAGAAAGAAACAGAGGACTTCGGTGGATAAGGAAGGCAACGACAGGGATGTTGCTGAGTTCGAGGAGAAAGAAACAGAGTTTTTAACTCTGGACGACATAGAAGGTTCGTTCTTTGTTTTTCTCGCTGCTCTCTTATTCTGTTTACTTACTCGTTTGCAAACTTGTTTTTCCTCTGCAGAGTCAGATAACATCGACTTGGTGGAGAGTCCACATCGCCGCATGGAAACCCGATTAAAAGAATACGCTCTCACCAGAGCGCCACTGGCCTTGATGCCGCTCAGCGCCGAGGAAGGCGTCAGCGATGGCACTAGGAGAACCGACTTTAGGATGAATACATGCGCGGTGCATCCCTCGGGCGCTCTCCTGTTAGAAGACGAGGACAAACTGAGCGGCAAGAACAGCATTTGGGAGAATAACGGCAGCAGCACAAACCAACAACACAACAAAGACCACACCAACGTTGAGTTTGAGGTAGGAGGACTTCGTAGAAGCCATATCGGTGATGACGATGACGACGATGTGCAAGAAGATTTGACTGACGACGATGAGGAGATTGATGAAGAGGAGGCAAAGCGACGTGCTGAAGCAGCCAAGAATGCGCAGGAAGGAGAAGGGTCAACTGTGATGGCACAACTGAGAGAAAGAATGGAAAATGATGGTGGTGGTTTTGTCGCAACAAACGCGCAACAGCAGCAACAAGGGCAAGACTCATCCACAACAACTAGAAAAAAGTTAATGGAAAAGGAGCGCATCACGGAAGAGCATGAGGAACCTGTTCATGAAGACCCGGTTGATTATTGGGCAACGTTGAACCCGCATTTGAACGAGCTACAGGAGAGACCGCTGAAGAAAGGAAAGACGTGGAAACTTCCAGAGAGCCTTGGAGGTCCCTCTGCTTCCACCAAACGAAAACGAGGAAGCAAAGACAAACCACCACCGTCATCAGAGGAAAGCAACAAGATGGAAGATGAACAAGAGCAAGAACAGGAAGACGTGTGCTCTCTGCGGTCCGTAAGAGGACCATATCTTCCCGAGTTCAAATATCTTTACGCCCTCGAAATGAAACGGAGATTGAACGCAAGGAAGCAAGTCAGGGAGAGCAAGCACAAGAAGAAGAAAGGTGGCGTAGAGATCTTTTATGGATACGAGGAAGAGGAGGAAGAGATTCAGCAAATGAGCGCCGCTCACCAACAAGTCGAACTGGTTGACGGTCTCGATCGGTTCGAGCAGATAGAACAAGACTACATGGCCTCCAACAATCTTGCCAGTGGCGGCAGTAGCTCTGCTGCTGCTTCCTCTTCTGGTGACAATGCAGTTCCATTTGATGACTATGGCCACGACTTTGGTTTCCCTACAGCAGCTGATGATGATGACGATGATGACGTGGACGATGGATTGCTTCCCATGCATTCCTCTTTCTCGTCCGCCAACGGTGATGGCGCACCTCCTCCGATGGCCCTGGATGATGGAGGCACCGACTGGATGGGCAGTAACTACTCTGCCGCATCTGCTGGAGGTATAGAGCATTGCGAGAGCTATGAGGACCTTTGCAGGCGACACATTGAGAACTACCTGTCCAGCGCAGAGGCCTTCGCGGTGGAGACTTCACTCTCCAAACGGGTTGGCCAGTGGAAGAGCAAATTGGAGCCTATCCTCGAGGAGCAGAGCCTTCATCCCAACTTTGACATCCACGACTATGGAGAGCGCATTCTGGAGAGGTTTCCCGTGAGGAAGATGGTGCCACCAAGAGAGCAGCAACAAGAGGATGACCCGCAGGCAGATGAGGAGGAGGAGCGGCAAGGCGTGGTCGTGGGTTTTGAGAGCTTGGTAGATGGTGACGAGGTCTACGAGGTTTGCAGGAAGTTTGCTGCCATCTTGCAACTCGCCAACAATGGCAACATCGACATCATTCGGCCGCAGAGGCATGACAGAATGATAAGCGGAGGAGAGCAACAGGATAGCAGTACCGGTGTCGGACCATTGGATCACGGCATCAAGCTTCGTTTACTCTCTTCAATCCCGTTGACGTTCGAATCAGTGGATTCCATTTCGTTGGAGACTGTTCAAGGAGAGGAGGCCGAGGTGGAACAGAATGGGCCGTCATCACGGCGGAAAGCCTCTGACAAGCGAAAAAGAACGGAGGAAGAAGAGGATGGGGAAGAGGAGGAAGATGAACTGAGCGAGGAGGAAGAGGAAGAGCAGGAAGAGGAGAGACCCCAAAAGAATACACGAAAGAAAGGAGCTAAAGGAAAACGAAAAGGAAGCAAAGAACAGGCTTCCTCCAAAACAAAGAAACAAGAAACAACCAAGCCAAACGGAAACAAGAAGGAACGGGCGAGAGTCGCACAATTAGAGCAAGACAACAAAGAAAACGAAGAAGACAGAGATCATAACGAACGGCGGTCAACTGCGGCAACAACAAGCAACAAGAGCAAACCGACAACAACAGCAAGGACAGCAACAACGGCTGCAGCCCGTCGGCGAGATAAAGGCAAGGAAAAGGTGTATGACGACATACCTTCGCCAGCATCCCGTTCGGTGCGCCAACCCTTTGCTCTTGTAAACTGTTGAGAAGTCTCCTTGTAACTTTTTTTTATTTTTCTTTTGCAATTGTAAAACTGTTTGAATGAATGAATGGGCGAATTCCAACTTCACTTATAGCAGCAAAGACAGAATGAAGAAGAGAAAGAAGATTAAAAAGTATGCAAAAACAGTTTAGTCTTGCGTTTTTTTAACGTGTATGTATAAGTGGTTAGGCACCACGCAACTTGCGCTTCAGTTTCAAGTCGGAGAGCTTCTTGGTGAGCTTCTTGTGACGAGGATTGCTGGTGCCAAGCCGCCTTTCTGCCAGCGCTTTGTTGGCGCGCAGCTCCTCCTCGTTCACGTTGGACTGTGGACGGTGGAGGTAATCCTTTGAGGCTGGTTCTGGAATGCGCGCATGGTAAGTGCTCGATACATAACCCAACTTTGTCGCAATGAGACTATAAAGGGTGAAAAAAACAGTGAGAAACAATGAAAGAGAGAAGAGAACGAAGAGAAGAGAGGAGAGAAGAGAGAGTTACCCTGGTTGGTCCTTGGGTGCATCAGATTGTTGGCTATCAAAGCTGAATTCGAGTGAAGAAGAGGCAGAAGATGAATCTAAAGAGTTGCTTTCTCTGGAAAGAGACCTGTTTAAGCTTTTTGTTTGCAAGAAATTCAGCGCAGTTTATGTTAGAAGGAAATTAAAAAAAAACAGAAAAAGTAATACCGAGAGCGAGAACTGAGCCTAGCTTTGTCTTTTTCGTACTCAGCGAGATCCTTGTAGTCAGTGCTCAGCTCGAAAATGGGCCTACTCCACCGCTGGATCAGCTCTTGAGCCAGCTTCTTGTTCTCTTTGGTCTCTTTGGGACTCTTCCAAAGGAACATGACCACTTTTCCAAGTCCGCTATCCTTGAGGTGCTCTTTGTCAAGAGGGAGCATACCGAGCAGGCCTAAGAGCTCCTTGCGAATGTTGAGACTGGGCAATGAGCCATCCGGCAACGGCTCCAACCAACGCCGGAGCACTGGAAGTGCATTCTGCTCTATAAATTGTCCTTGAAGATACACCCTATCGTAAATAATAATTTTTTGAGAAATGAGCAAACAACAAAACAAAGAAAGGAGGGAGGAGAGGGAGAGGGAGAGGGAGAGAGAGAGAGAGAGAGAGAGAGAGAGAGAGAGTACTTTTTGAGATGAGCAACAACTTCAGGAAGAAGTTTGAGTTTGGCAAGTGCGATGCTGCCCTGTCGGTTGGCTTCGACATCCGCCATTGCAGCCTCATCCATCCTTTCAATGAAGCGGCTGACCATAATGGCTGTGTCCTGGGAAGGAACCATGCTCCTTCGGCTCCTTCTGCCTTTCTTCAGCCTTTCAAGGGCCTCCTCCAATGGACCCTGCTCTTTGGGAGGCAGGCTTCCCTCTTCGTCATCGTCATAACCCTCTTCCTCCCCTTCTTCTCCAGCTGCTCTTCTTCGTTTCCCTTCTCCTCCTTCTTCCGCATCTTCCTCTTCCTCTTCTTCTTCTCCCCTTTTTTTTCTCTTTCTGGTTTGCTTCTAATGGATTGACGCCGGTTAGATTTAACAATTATTTAGAGAGACAGAAGAGGAGGGAGAGGAAGAGAGAGAGAGAGAGAATAGGAGAGAGTTATGTACTTTGCTTTCGGCCTTTTTCTTTTTGGTTCGTTTGCCTTTTGTGCGTTTGCCTTCGGCCTCTTCCTCCTCCTCGTCGAGATCAATCGTGCTGCCCTTTTTCCGCAGCTTCTTTTTCTTCCTTTTCTTTCCTCCTTCAAACCCTAGCGCTGCATTTTTTGAAGGGAGTGAGAAAGTTTTGAATCGGCAAAGAACAGAATGCTCAAAAAATGAAATAACAACAAGGCAAACGTACACAATCCCATTTTGGCTTTAAGTTTTTTGAGCTCCTCCTGTTCTTCTTCCTCGTCCTCCTCATCGTCGCCACCAAAAATGGAGGCGTAGATGTTTTCTCTTTTTGTATGAAAGTCGGGTTCTCCTCCTTCCACTCCTTTTTCTCCCACTTCTATGTCATCCTTTATCTCTCCTTCCTCCTTCTCCTCTTTGAGTTCCCCTTCTTCCTCCTCTTCTTCCTGTTCCTCCTCCGTTGTTTTCTTCTCCTGGTTTTGCCGAGGTTCTTCCTCCTCTTTCTCATTCTCTCCATTCTCTTGTGTTTGTTCTTTCCTCTCCTCCTCCACCTCCTCTTCCTTCTCTTCCTTCTCGCCTTCGTTCGTTGGCTGCGGAGGTTCCTGCTGTTGCTGTTGCTGTTGCTGTTGCTGTTGCTGTTGCTCCTCCTCCTCCTCCGTTGTCATCGGTGCGGCAGCCTGTTGTTGTTGCTCCTCCATTTTTTTGTCTTTTCCTAGAACACAAAAGCCTAAGAAGAGAAGTCCAAAAAATTGGGGGAAAAAAAAAAAGAAGAAGAGAGAGGGGAGTGAGTGAGTCCTAACAACAACGCCTCTCCGCACAAGAACTCCTGTCCTCTCCCTCTCTTTGTCGTCACCTTTTTTTTTCTGCCTACGAAGCTCAATTTTTGTCGACGCTTGAGGGTCATCGAGCAAAAAAATCTGCTGCAGAGGTACTGTACAGCATGAAAACAAATTCTACTCCGATTTGTTGGAAAATAAATAAAAAAAAAGATAGAGTGCAGCGGGAGTCGAACCGTAAAACTAGACGGAAGCAAGAAGGGAGAGAGATGTGGGGCGCTGGGGAAGAGAACAAGGAGGAGGGCGGAGCTGCCTCATCGTGGACTCCTTCCGGGGGTGGATCGTTCACGATGGGGAGCGACCCATCGTTGGCTAGTCCACAAGCCTCGGCCACCGTGGACGCTCTTTCAGGTTTGTTCTCGCAGACGCTGGGCAGTGCCACCGCAAACAATCATTACTCCAAAACCAGACTCGCTGACTTCAAAAAGATCAATGAGGAACAGGGCAAGAAGCGCGAACGATTCTTGAGGAAGCAGAAGAAAGCACGCAGGGACCTCACACAATACGCTCGCAGCCTGGCTCTTGGCCCTCAAGAAGGAGAAGAGGAGGAGGAAGACAAAAAAGACGAAGGGAAGGAAGAGGCAGCCGGGACACAGAATAGACGCTCACGAACGGAGCGGTGCGAACGGCGTAACCACCGAGACCTCTATCGGGACCAGCTCATGCTGCCAGAGCCCATGCTCGACATTCCCGAAGATTTGGCCCTCATCCAACAAAAAGAAGGAGGCACCATGGTGGAAAGCAGGTGGTTCGCGGTGCCCTATCCCATCGGCGGCAAACGATGCTTGGTCATCTCTAGCAACGGCAAGACCACAGCTTACCTCCGCAACGGCTCCGTTTTCAACCGGTTCAGCTCCAACCTGCCGGCTGGTGGTGGAACCAGCAGTGGAAGAAGCAATGGCGGCGGTGGTGGGGGTTGGAGAAAACTGCACAACTATTGCATCCTGGATTGTGTGTTTGAGGAAGGGAAGGGCATCTATTATGTCCTCGATGTGGTCTGTTGGAAGGGTCACTTGTACTATGACTGCGACACGAGCTTTAGGGTCTATTGGCGTAACACCAAGCTGATGGAGGATGCAGAGCACGCCACCAGGAGAATGGAACAGAATCCGTTTCCCTTTGTGCCCATGCCTTTTTACGACTGCTGCGATCCGCATAGCATTGCTGTTGCTGCAGCCAAAGCAGAGGGAGAGGAGCAGCAAACAGCTGTAACGTTTCAGAGGGAGGCCCTTTTGTTTTATCACAAGGACAGCCACTATTCCTTTGGGGCGACTCCCTTGCTTACTTACCTGCCCATTGCCTCTGTGGATGCCCTGTTGGAGGTCTTCCGCCAACGGCTCCATCTTGTTTCTGCCGCCACAACGCCAGAAGCTGCTGGCATGGCTGTTGTTCCCTCCTGACCAAGAATGAGAATGTTTACCATCCTGGGCCAACACGGAAACCAACGCGCTTGACCAGATGAGATCAAGTGGTTGCTTCCTATATCAAAAATTGCTATATTGCCTTAAAGCGATAGAGTTTCTCTGCAGAATCGCTGATTTTGTAAACGAGTGGCATACTTTGTCTCATGGTTTGAGTCATCTCATGGGGGAAGAGGAGCAGCAAGCACAAAGGCCAACAACGACATGACAAAGAACACGCTAAGGGTGGTGCTGCTGGGAAATGGTGGTGTTGGAAAGTCTTGCCTGACCATTGCGTACACGGCTGGTAGATTCGTGGAGGAATATGACCCAACTTTGGAAGACTCTTATGTATGCTGTCCATTTCTTATAGTATCTCTTCTCCTTTGTGTATTATGTTCTCTGAGTCACGGCCGTTAACGATGACTTACTCTTCTAACGCATCAAAGAAAAAACAAATAAACATCAATGGCAAGAACTACTCCATTGGTAAGCTTTTGCTTGTCCCTCTTCGTCTTCCACAGAACATAAACTGACCGTTGAAGAAAACAAAACGATATACAGAGATATACGACACCGCAGGCCAAGACGACTACGCAAACCTTCGGGACGGTTACTATCGGACCGGCGATGGCTTCATCTGTGTCTACTCCATCTGCTCTCGTAGCAGCTTTGAGGACCTCAGAGACTTTCACAAAGACATCCTTCGTTGCAAACATCTCTCGTCCTCCAACCCACAGCAACAATTGGCGTTGGTGGTGGTTGGCAACAAAAGCGATTTGGAGGATGAACGTACCATCAGCACGGAGGAAGGCATGGAACTGGCGGAAGAGCTTGGCGCCAAGTTCGTCGAGACCTCTGCCAAAGCCAAGCATCTCGTAGATGACATGTTTCGGTTGGCTGTGGAGCAAGTTTTGAGATTGGTGGAAGAACAACAGCATGGTGAGAAGCAGAAAGAGAACGGCGAATGGAGGAATGAAAAGGAGATGACATCTTTAACGAGATCTTCTGCTTGTTTATCTTCGTCATTGGCTTCATCAGAGAAGAAGTTGGGAACCAGGAAGAAACATAAGAAGAGAAAGAGGGATGATGGTATGAAGAACAAGAGAGCGGGTTGTGCATTATGTTAGTTGCATTGTTTTTTTAAAAAAAAAAAACAAAAAAGTAACAAACAAACGATAAAATAACACTTTAAAAAAGTAAAAGGGATAGCAGCAAACGCTATTAACCAGAGCGGTTCGTTGATTGTTTTGAAGACCTATTGCCCTTTCGCCCTCCTCTCCTTCCTCTTCCTCCTTTCCCTCCTCTTCGTGATTTGTTTCCTCCAGAAGAGGAAGCAGAACCACCATTCTCCTGCTCCTTCTCCTGTTGTTGCTGCTGAGCAACAGCAGCAGCACGAGCGGCATGATCCTGAATGATGTGCTGCAGGACGTGAATGCGCAGAGCTGGCATGCCATCGATGAACTCCTGCTTCACGCCGGACTGCCGAGAGATGGAGGTGGGCGAGAACCAACGGTCCGACTTTCTCCTAATCTCCAACTCCTGCATGAAGAACAGCCAGTTGAAGCGGGAGATGACCTCCACCACGTCCTCGTAGGGGATCTGCACCAGGGTGTAGGGCTGCAGGCTGCAGGGGTTCCCTCCTCCCTTCTGGTAGATGAGCACCCGCCGATCGGTCAGCGCGAAGAAGCGCCGCTGTTGGAAGAGCTTGAAGTTGAGAAAGAGCACCACGAGGACCACCGGGAAGACGCCCAGGAGCAACAGGTCGGGGGAGGCGCGGATCTGTGGGGCAGACACGAGGCCAATGGCCACCACGAAGCCTATCGTGCCGAGCACGGACACGATGACCAGCACTCGGTTGCAGATCCAAAAGGAGGGCACCTCCACTGCTAGCAGTCGTTCATTTGCTGAAGAAGAGGAAGAGGAAGAAGAAGAAGAGGAACTTTCTCCGCTGTCTTTCAGCTGTGTGTCTTCTTCTGTTGTTGTGTGCTGCTGCAACAAGCTTTGAAGGAGAGTGGCTTGCTCTGCACCCAATCGTCCCAACAGCTCCACTTCGGTGGCCCCATAGCTCAGCTCTTCTTGGTCGAAAAGACTTTCAGGCAGAGCGGCGGCGGGGGACGACCCTCTCGTAACCTTAAGCTCGGGCCTGTCCATGGAGAGACGAGCGCCGCCGCTCCTCTTTATCGTGTCCTCTGAGACGATGGGTTCGTTCTCCTCTGCCCGCCTCACATTTCCTTGCTCCAGCGCCAAAACGAGGTCTTCCGCCTCCTCCTCCTCCTCCTCCAGTCCTTCCTCCGCGACCAAGTCCTCCTCTCCTTCCGCCAACATTTTTCTTTCTTTCTTTTCTCTTTTTGCCCTATTATTCCCCTTCGTTTACATCAACAACCTAATATATCGTTTCTTTTAAATTCACATATTATGTTATTCATGTTTGATAATAGGTTTTATCCTCTGATTTTAAATGTGATGTCATATACATTGAAAAAAGGAAAACGATGACATCATCGCAGTTCCTTTTTTTTTTGTGTTTTTATGTGGTTTTGTCTTCTTCTTCCGCTTCTTCTTCTTGTTGTTGTTGTGGAGACGATGATGACGAAGCTTCCTCGGATGGGGCAGGAGGAGAAGGTGAAGAGGAGGGAGCGGAAGAAGGATCCTCAAAGTAGCTTGGATCCTCTTCGTTGCTTCCCAAGAATTCTTCCAGCTCAGTTGTGGCGGTTTCTTCCTGTAATGTAATGTCTTCCAACTTGGGTCCCGATGTTTCTCCTGTGGCTTTGTTGGGCAGGTTGTTAGTTGCAGTGAAGAGAAAAGTCAGAAAGAAAGGACTTGTACGTTTGCTGTTGGAGCCAACGGCTCCGTGAAGTTTGAACTCCATGACTTGTTGCTGAAAGGCTTCATCAAAGGCCTGTTGAATCTTATGTTGTTCCCGTTCTTGCAAAGCTCGTTGCTCTCTTTCCGTTCGCTCCATCTCCTCATCCAACGCTGCTCGTTGCTTTCTTAACATAGTTTCCACTCTGAACAACTCAACACTAAAATAATCGTGTTGGTAACAGAAGAGAGGAATGAAACGATAAGAGCCAAAGTAAGCAAGCAGGAGCATAAAAAACCAAGAGAAAGAAGAATGGAGCACGATGACAAAGGGAGAAGAAACAAGAAGGGAATTACTTCTTAGCGTTTCGATAAGTTTCAGTTTCTGCCTCTTTCTGCTCTTTCCATAGTCTAAGGTCGAGAGCAGCTTGTTCCTCTATCTGATGTCCGATGACCTCTTCAACCTCTTCTATTTGACGGCAAACGGCCGTCATTCGTTCCTGCAACAACGTCAGGCTTTCTATCATCTTGGGCAACGAGAGAAGCTCCTGACAGAGCGCCTCCATCGACTTGTGTTGAAAGGAGCATCGCTGATACGCTTGTTCTATCGCTTTGTCTAATGACTGGTGTCGCATATGAATCAGAAGAGAAAGAGAAAGAAAAAGACAGAAAAGAAAAAGAAAAAGAAAAAGAAAGTAATGAGAAACAAGAAAAACAAAAAGAAACAAGAATGCAAACCTCAGCTTTGTCTCCCAGCTTCACTTGGTTCTTTCGCAGCACTCTGTATTCCTCATCTTGCCTTTTGAGAGAGAGAGAGAGAGAGAGAGAGAGAGAGAGACGAAGGTGAGACCGGTACAACATGGGAAGAGAGGGAAAAAGAGCCTACTTTCTCAGTAATTCCGTTCCAGCCAGCACGTCATGGTGAGAGTTGCGCGGGGACAAAGGAGGAGTCTGTGGCTGTGATTGGCGTGGCTGAACCTTTGGAGAGGCGGTGGCGTTCGCAGGTGTAGCAGCAGCGCCATTTGTAGTCTTGGAAGCAAACGAAGACAAAGTGCTGGCCAGCTTGTCCGTGCCAAACTTTTCTTTGAGCGAAGCGGTGCTACCGATCAAAAAAAAAAGCATCGTGTAAGCAACAAAATGAAAGACAAAAGAGCTGAGAAAGAATTCCTTTCTTTCAATAAACGGCAAACCTACTTGATGAAGCTCAGCTTCATGGCGCTGCCTTTGAGCGCTGCGCCGCTCCACATTTTTTTGTTTTGAGGGTCTTCTTTGTCACTTTCTTCCTCGCAATTTATTCCATGTCGTCATGGAAATATACCGTGACGACATGGTCGAAATCCGTGACGACGCGAAGAGTTCTCCTGGCCGAAAGCACTTGCGACGAAAGCAAGGAACGAAGAGACACCAACCAAGGACGATGCAGGACGCCCACAAGAAGAGAAAAAGAGAAGAAGACAGAGAAGGAGCAACTGATGTCGCGTCGATGCTCTGTTGTGCAGTCGGTGAAAATGACGCAGCGCCTTCATCAGCTTCAAATTCGTTCGAAAAGGAGAGGCTGGCCGTGGATGAGGAGGAGGTAGCGATGCCCCGGCTGTCTGCCAGTGAGGTAGCCGCACAGTTGCACCCTGTTCTTAGCGACGAAGAAACAAGAGAACTCTCACTCCGTATATACTACTTTTTTTTTCTTTTTTTTTTCTCTCTCTCTTCTTGTTCGCCTGAACCTAATCCATGCAGTGGAGGCCATGGTAATGCACGTTCCTTTGAAAGAGGCCAACGCTTTGTTGGGACATCTCAACAAAGTGATGCCTTTGGGCAAGGAGTTGGGCCACTTGAAGCGAGCACGGCGCAGCGTTGCTCCTTCTTCTTGTTGTTCACCGGTGAATCGACACGAAAGCAAAGGAGAGGAAGAAGAGGAAGAAGACAAAGCTGAGAGAGAAGCGAAGACAAAAAGGAAGAAGACAAAAGAGAATATGGAGAGAGTGGATCGATTGTCCGTTTTGCTCTGTAGCAAACAAAAGTGGTTGGAAGAGAACGTAGCGGAGACGTTGTCGGCACAGATAAATCTTCTTCCTTCTTCCTCCTCCGCTGGTGGATGGAAGGAGCTGATGGCAACAGCGGTGGAAGAAGTGGGCGTGCCTCAACATGCTCCTCTTACTCTTCAGCAGTATCGTGAGTGGAACGTGGTTTGGCCTATTCATGCTCGTCCTATGGACAAGTTTAGTTTTCTTTATCCCTCTCTCTCTCTCTCTCTCTCTCTCTCTCTCTCTCTCTCTTGCTTCTTTCTTTCTCGTCCTTCTCTCTTGACGATGACATGCGTTTTCTTGCTTTTTTTTCCTATTGGTGATGCTTCTTTGTCTTTCTGATCACTTCTTCTGTTGGTGGTATGCTTGTCCGCAGGCCGGAGATGTGGCCAAACAATTGGAAGCAACACTTGCTGTTATCAATGCCACAACACATGCAGCAAGCCATCGAGCTTGCTCTCTATGCTCGCGCCAATGGAATGGTTAGGTTTTCCCTCTTTTTCTCGAACCTTTACTTCCTTCTAACTCTCTCATACAAAAAGAGGGCGGTAGGGGCAGTAGTCGTTGATCCACGCACCAACCGCATTATAGCCCGAGGATTTGATCACAGCGGCAGGCACCATTATCGCCAGCATCGTTTACAACAAAAACAACAATTGTGTCCATCGCTTAAGATTCATCCGTTAAAGCATGCCGTGATAGAATGCATTGATGAGGTAGCGCGGAAGGAGCTCCGCGACCATCCACAGCGGCGGAACCATTACCTTTGTACTGATTATCACCTGTACACCACCCAAGAGCCTTGCATCATGTACTCACCCTCTCTCCCTCTTCTGTCCTCTCTCGTTCCCTCGTCCTCTTTCTCTATTTCTCTCCTTTAACACGGATGAAAAACGGAAAAAGGTGTTCAATGGCGATTCTTCACTCTCGCTTTGCGCGTGTGATCTACGCATGCAGCAACGAGGAAAGAGGGGGACTGGGCAGCAAAGCCAAGCTGCACACGCATCCCTCTCTTAACCACAAATTCGAGGTGTACAAAGGCCTCTTGGAAGATCAATGCCAACAATTGCTTATGTCCCCTGAGGAAGGGGAAACGTTAGAGGAGAAAGAGAAAGAAAAGGAAAACTAAACTTCATTTTTATTAGTACAATTCACAACAAATGGTGGTAGTACAAAGGCACAACGTCGCACAAGTGTGGTCCTTTCTCTTCTTGCTTTCTTTTGCTTTGTTGTCTTCCTTCTTGCTTTTCGTTTCGATCCTCAATCACTCCATTCCTCGTCCTCCTCTTCATCGTCAGAAATATCCATGCCCAAGCGACGAGCTTGCATGGCCTTGGCCAACGTATCCGCGATATTGGTGCCAGTATCCTTCAGGCTCGGCAACTCCCTCGTCTGGGCCGCCACGCTCTTCAACTTGGCCGCCTGCAAACCAGCCAACAACGCGTTGCCTCCTCCAAAGGCGCCGCCGCCGCCGCCGCCACCTTCTTCGTTGGAAGCAGCAGCAGCGGAGCCAGCAGCAGGAATGGGAGGGGGAGGCGGCCCGCCGGGGGCTGCGGGGGGAGGCATCGGTGGTGGAGGAGCATTCCCGACGGGGGGAGGCGGCGGGCCAGCCGCCGGAGGAGGGGGCGGGGGAGCAGCGTCTTTGATGCCCAACTGACTGTTGATGGTGGCCTCCATGACGGTCTCCATGATGAACTGGGCGGTGTCTCCATCCAGAAGCTCTTTCTTCTTGATGCCGGCATCCTTGAAGATCCTCTTCCACTCGGCGGGGATGTTGCGAATCTCAAAGCCGCCGGTGGCGCTCATGCCGACGTGCATGTCGTGCTGAACGTTTGTGGGACTGCCGATGACCTGTCCCACGGAGGGGACGTTGCTGGTGCTGTTGCTGCTGCTCCTGCCGCGCACGCGTTTGAACCAGCTGCCTTTCTTCTTGCCGCTGTTGGTGGCGCTGTTGCTGCCCTCCTTGGCCAGGGCCTTGACCCTACGTGAGGACCCCTTCTTCTCCTTCTCTTTCTTATCTTTCTTCTTGTCTTTCTTACCGTTGCTAACTGCTACCTCTGCTCCTGCTCCTCCTAAAGTGGAGGGATGTGGCGCCTTGATCGGATAGAGCGTCAGTGGAGAGTCTGGACCCAGCGTGAATGGTTTGGCTCCTTGTTGCTGCTGCTGTTGCAGATCCTCCTCATCAAACGCAGGAGGAAGCGGTGGCGGTAGGTCCGGTGGACCTCCGGCAGCGTCAAAAGCATCCGGCAATGGCGGAAGGTCCTCTGGTGGCGGTGGAAGAGGGGGAGGTCCCCCTAGGTCCGCGTCATCTTGATCAAGCGGTGGCGGTAACGGGGGTGGCAGCTCATCGGGAAGCGGCATAGACAGCGGTGGTGGCAACGGCGCTCTTCCCGGTGGCAAGGCCGGTGCTCCTCCTCCCCCGCCTCGTCCTGGCGGTAAGGCTGGCGGTAAGGCTGGCGGCAAAGACGGAGCCGCTGAGAAGGAAGAAGAAACAGCGGAATAGAGCTGAGCGGCGTCCCCTTCGTCGGCAAAGCAGAGCCCAAAGATGGTCCTTTGTGGCTGGGAGGCTTGGCTCTGAAAGGTGTGAAAGAACGGCTTAGCCTGCTTGTAGTTGAGCTTGGGGCTGATCTCCTCGTCCCAAAGCTTCCTCCCGGCCATCCCTATTTCGATGAGACGCAGGCGAGGGCGAGGAGAAGACTGAACCACAACGGCGGCGCCCCAGAGGTTGGTGTAGATCCAGCGGCCGGAGGCGTCCCCCTTGTACAGCCTCGCCACGGCGGAGGTGAGCACCCTGCCTTGGGCGGCCTCCTCCACGCTCAGCCTTTCTTGTTCGTTGAGTTTTGTTTCTGTCATCTCTTTTTATGACTCTATATTGCTTTAAAAAAAAATCAATCTTCAAACGTATTTTACGCGCTTTTTTGTTGTTGAAAGAAGCAAGAGCAGAGCAAGTCCCTCCTTCCTTCTGCTTTGCTGAAAGAAAATAAAAAAAACAAAAACAAAAACGGCGTTACGCTGTTTGTTAGTAGAAAATCAAAGTTATTATTACTGCTATCATTAAAACCTCCTTTTAGGCTTTTAGTCAACGCGGTCATGCTGCCGCAAACTCTGGCGCTTCGATGCCTCCCACGCCAACATCCAGACGGAATAGAGCTCCGGCATTGGGCTCCTCCTCCAGGGTGGTGTTTACTGCGGCGGTTGTCACGTAGAGGTGTCGCATGTGCTCACCGCCAAATATGCATGACGTTATCCTGCTGACCTTTGGCAGATCCACTCTTTGCAGCAGCGCTCCTTTCTGTTCATCGTTGCAGCAGGAAAGAGAAAAGGAGGATGGTATGGAAGAGAAGAGAATAAGATATAAGAGGACAAGAAGGATGTGGAGGAGAATGGTGTGGAAGAGAAAAGAGATGAAGGAGGAAGGAGGAAGGAGAACAAACCTCAGGATCCCAACGAGTGACACAACCACCACCCCAATGCGCAATCCATAGCATGCCCTCTGTATCAACTGTGATAGTTTTGAAGTAAAAATGCTGTCACAAGAGTGAGAGAGAGAGAGAGAGAGAACAAACTGGTCATTCCATCAGGCAACCCAGCAACTGAAGACACATCAAAAGCCAAACGCTGGCTGCTGATAGCTCCACTATCACGGTCCCAATCAAACACAGCTACAACCTTTGTTGGGCTATCACAACATGTTAGCTCGCATATACTTATACATCTTCTTGTTTCTTCTTACGAAAACGAGAAAAAGAAAAGGACAAAGAGAACCTGTCAATATAGAAGAGTTTGTCATGCTGTAAGTTCCAAACGAGTCCGTTCGAAACAGTGGCACAGTTATTGACCAACTTTCGTACCACATATCCGCCTTCTGTAATCCAAGTAGAAGCTCCTTCCTCATCCTCTTCGTCATCCTTTTCATTTCTGCTCCTCTTGCTGTTGCTGCTGGAAGAACGAAGGAGGTATAAGCTGCCGCTCTGGCAGCGTTCGCTCTTGTCCATGGTGCCAGCCATGAACCTTCCCAAAGGATCACACTTGCCGTCGTTGAAGCGGTTGCCTGTAAGATGAGGTTCTGGGTCGTGGATGTGGTGCAAAACCTTCCCGCTAGCAGCGTCCAGCATAGAAAATCCGTTCTCCATGGCTGCTACTAGGCGTTCGCCTTCCTCTTCATCATTCTCTTTCTTGCAAGTAGCTTTGGCGGCAGGTGCACTTGAAAGAAAAAGCAAGAGATGGTATGAGAAGGAAGAAGAGAGAGGAGGAGGAGATGAAGAAAAAGAAGGAGGAGGAAGAGAAGAAGGAGGAGGAGAGGAGAACAAGATGAGGAAAACGAAGGAGGAGGAAGAGAAGAAGAAGAACAAGAACAAGAATAAGAAACAAAGAACCAAGAAGAAGAACAACAAGAAGAACAAATTAAGGTAGTAACGAGAGAAAACAAACCAAGAGCCAATGAGGTAAGGGACTTCAGCATAACGGTCCTGGCCAGTAGACGGGTCAAAGGCATGCACCCTTTTCTGCAGGATGTCCACCCAGTAAAGCTGGTTGGTCCTGTTGTGGTAGATGGGACCTTCCCCCAGCGTGGCTGCTCCTCCAGGGACCACCACTTCCACAGCGGCCTGCTGCATGCTACACGCGTTTCGGCCACACCACAAGCAAGCAAGCCCACAATTTTTTCTACCGACCAAAATATATTTCGGTAATGTACTTTTTCTCATCTCTCCTCAAAAATAAGGTAAGATGAATGAACATCCGGCAATGGCGCAATTGGTAGCGCAGCGGACTGTAGTTGTTACAAATAGCTTTCCGTTGGTTCCTGGTTCGAGTCCGGGTTGCCGGATTTCTTTTTTTTTATTGTGAGTTTTTTCTATTTTTTGCAAAGGAGAAAGGAGAGTTACAGGGCAGAGGCAAACGATGGACCCACGTCGTGGCTTGGTGCCAGGCGCACTCTCTATGTACACAAGAACTCAACCTCTTTTTTATATCATCAATCCAAAATGTCGTTGACCTGCTCTTCCACAGCCTCATGCACCATTGATTGTAGAGCACTTTCCAGCTGCCCTTTGAGCAGCTTTTTGATTGCTGCGATCACTATGTTATACAGCATGCTTCCTTTTGTGCCTGTTGTAATGTAATTTTGTTTTAAACGGCTGTTAGCTTCGTTTCAACAAAGGAAGAAGAGGTTATACATACCCGAAACTTTGATCTTGAGTTTGCCTATCTTGACGTTACATGAAGTACACTTTAGAGCCGGGCCGTTAAGGGCATCAAGCTTCAGGGTAACGTCGACATGAACATTGGAAATGCCAGCATCCGCCTGGCCCTTGTCTTTCAACTTGGGAAATTTTTCTTTGCGATAGAACCACTCAAACTGGGATACACTCAAAGTTATATCTTCCCTATAATGTTGAAACCGAGTTAATCGTATGAAGAATGAAGAAAGACAACAGATAGACAAGTAACCTACACGTTAAGACAAAGCTCCTGCGTTTCAGGTTTCACTTTTAGCTCCACTTTATCCTCCGGCAAAGTGGCCTCTGAGATGCGCAGCTTGTCCAGACCAAAGGCAATAGGCCCCAGTTGTTTGCCGGCCTCAATGGTTTCATCAATGGCTGGAAGCTCAATCTCCTTCAAGCCCTCCAGCAGGGTTGGCAGCATGTTCTCCTTGATGGCCTTGGTGAACTCTGCTAGGTTTTCCTCGCTGAGAAAGTTGGTCAGATCGAACCCATCGGAGCTGCTGTCGTCGTCGCTGCCAGCCACAGCAAAGCCGTTGGTTCTTTGGGAATAGTTGAAGTTATATACTGTACAGAACAAAAAAAAAAGGATGAGTACAGCGAGGAGAAGAGGAGGTGAGAGAGAGAGAGAGAGAGAGAGAAGCAAACAAACCAGGAGAAGGAGGGACATAGTTGAGCTCGGCTTGCAGCCTCCGAGCCAGCCGTGCGTCCTCGTCCTCAGCATTAAATTGTTCTTGTAACAACTGTAAGCAAAAGTGATGGGCAGTGGCGGCGGCAGCAGGTTACCACTTCATCAAAACAGGAACCGCAACAAGGAGGAAAGCAAGAAAGAAAGGGAAAGTACCTTGGCGAGCGCTTCGTCATCATCGTCTGTGGCGGAGGTCGTTGTTGCTGTTGTTGAATGTATAGAGTCCACCAGCCTAACCTGTTTCGCAAAGTGGGCGAAGGATCAGCACCCCCGCCTTCCCTCCCAAAAAAGAAAAGCAAAAATAGAAAAAAAATAAAACCTCTTGGTGCTCCCGGTCGTCCTTGCTTGATCCAGAGAAGGCCAACGTTGTTCCTGCGGTGTCGGCGGTCCTGGAAGAGGAGGAGGAGGTGTCATCCAAAGCTGCCAAGTTGAGCAAGGAGTCTATGGCCCGCTCTGCATCGCCGTTCTCTTCCTGAAGCACACGCTTGATGGTGGCCACGTCCAGGGCCTCAAACATACCGCTCAGCATCAGCACCTGTTCTTCCATCTTTTCTGTTCTTTTTTATTTTCTGTTCAGCAAAAAAAATAAATAAATCGAGATCTTCATTCACGTCGTCCCGATTAAAATCATGTCGTCCCGGATAAGTCGACGGAATTTTATTTTCGTCGACCTCCAAAGACAAGAAAGAAGTGGCACACCAAAAATAATAGCGACGACGGAGAGAAAGAAAAATAAAAAAAAAAGGTAGCAGCAAAGTAGCGGCTCGCTTCTTCTTCCTTCTTCCCCCTTCAAAACAACCAACCAACCAACCAACCACACTTGTGTGTTCGTCCTGTAGAACAAACAACAAAGTTCACTCATCCTTCGAAGCAAAAAGGTAAGAGAAAAGTCTGTCCGCTCTTTTTTTTGCTCCTCTTTCTGTCAGAATACCTTTTTTTTTTAAAAAAAAAAACTCGTTGTTTGTTTACTGTCAATCTTTTGTTTGTTTATCTTCTTCCACTCTTCATTTTTTTTTTTTGATCGAACGCTTTCCCTCCTTTGTACACTTTTTTTTTTACCACTGTTGGTTGTGCCCAAAAATCCAATTCGCAAAAACAAAAAAAAAAAAACAAACAAACTTTAATTGTTATTTTTTATCCACAATCGAATTCCGTTCAATAACAAACTCTCACGCTTTTGTCCCTCACAGCGTTCTACTCCAAAAAACTCCCTACCAAATCAAATGGCTGAAACCGAAAGCAACAACGCCGCCACCGCCACCGCCGCCACCACCAACGGAGCCCCCATCGACACCGCATCCCCACCAGCCACCACTGTCACGGACTCAACAGACTCCGCACCCTCTCCTTCCTCCTCCTCCGTCACAACAACAGCAACCGACAACACTGAAACAACCACTCCTATCACGCCGTCACCCGAACAACCACGTTTGGAGGAGAATGGAGGCACTACTCCCATCATCGCTAAAACAAAGAAAAGAGTGAGCATAAACCCAACCCCTACTACCATTCTCATATCGACTGGCAACGGCAACGGAGAGAGCAACGGCAAAGCCAAGAAGACCCGGAAGCAAAAGAAGAAAGGTTCCGCTTTCCCATTGGAGAGCCACCCGTTGGCCAACGGAACATCAACACCCCCATCCATACTTTCAGCAACTGCCCCCACCACTGCCGCCAGTAGCGACGCTGCTGCTGTGGCGAACAGCGATGACTCCCTATCCGCCACCAACCACAATGGTGACGTGGTGGAGAGTGCCTATATTGAGCTGGTTTCGAAGAGAATTCGTGCTCAAAAGAAGAAGGTTCGCAAGTTGGAACAGTTTGAAGAGAGCATTGCAAAAGGCAAGAGGGTGAACGAGGACCAAATCGAGGCTGTCAAACACAAACCTGGTACTCTCTCTCTCTCCTCCTGACCTCTCTCTCTTTCTCTCCTGACACAAAGTTTCATTCATCCAGAAACGTTGAGACTGGTGCAAGAGCTACAGGACATGAAGGAAAAGTTGGTGAAGATTGCACACGAAGAACGAATTGCCCAACAAAAGCTACTTAAGGAGCACGAAAGAGTAAGACATAACTATAATTGCCCTTTGTTTCCTCCTGAACTATATTTTTACGAACAGATTTGCTTTTTCACAATTAGGTTTTGACCAGAAAACTTGTATCGATGTTCCATTTAACCACCTTATTCACACAACACACCGAAGAAGCCTATGAAGTCAGATCAATGCTCTCCGAAACCCAACTGATTGAGCTTGTACGACGAACCTGTCCTGTCTCTCTCTCTCTCTCTCTCTCTCTCTCTCTCTCTCCCTCCCCCTCATGCTGATTGAGTGCTTGTTTTTGCTCTACTAGGACTCGGACCTACTTCTTTTGGGGCAGCTACAGCACGAAATCTTCTATCCTGATTTGCGGGAGAGGTTTGCATCCTAATCTCCTCTCTCTCTCTCTCTCTCTCTCTCTCTTCAATGGCTTAACTTTTGGCGGACTCTAAAAGGAGCGAAGTAACTATTGCGAGAAGTGCTCTGACTCTACAAAATTTCTTAAACGCAAGCAAACGAGCTGCACCTGTCGTCCCAAGCACCACATGTACGCTTTCATGTATTTTCTACCGCTATGAACTACGTGAAGTTGACAACTTTCTCTCTTTTTGTAGACGCTGAACTACTTCAAAAGTTCGAAGGACTTGATGTAAAGCTTAAAGCAGCTACCGAAGCCCGACTTCTTGCCCTCAAGGTTTGTTCTCTCTCTCTCTCTCTCTGTGCAAACGAGATTGACTTTTATTTTATTTCTCAGAAAGCAGAAGAAGAGAGGTTAGCACGAGAAGCAGCCGAGGCCGCCGCTGCAGCTGAAGCCGCTGCTGCAGCTGCTGCCGAGGCGGAGGCAGCACGAGCGGCAGCAGAAGCACTTGCTCGCCAGACGGCCGAGACGAGAGCCAAAGCGGGAGCTATCTCGGTGGTCACTTGGGATGAAGGAGTGGTTATTGAGGAGGAGGAAGACCGTTTGTTCTTGGAACAACAGCAACAAATAGCACAAACGGAACAACAAGAAGGAGAAGAAACAGAAGAAGGTCAACAACTAGACGAACAAGTGGATGGAGAAAGCGCGACGAGAGGACGGGGGAAGAAACATGGCGGAAGAGGAAGATTCAGGGAGGATAGAGGCCGGGGAGGCAGAGGTGGGAGAGGAGGAAGAGGTGGTCACAGAAACTTTTATAATAACCAGCATCACAGAAGGGGAAGAGTGGGAATGCAACAACAAGATGATGCCAACGCTGTCACCACAGGTGAGCATGAAGCAGTGGCAGGGGAGGAGAGTCTTGGAGGAGAGGATCAACAACAATTTGGAGGAAGAGGAAGAGGTGGTAGAGGAGGAAGGGGAGGTGGTGCTGGTCGTCGAAGGGGAGGAAGTCATTCGATGGGCAGAAGAAACAACAGGCAACAAAAAGAAACGGAGGCGAACAACTTTGTGAACGGCCAGCAAGATGGAGTTGAGCCAGCGGTGGATACACATAACGCGGAAGGAGAACAAAATTCGGAGGAGACTTCTTTTGAGAACAACCAAAAGAACAGAAGACGGTCAGGAAATGGAGGAAGAGGAGGCCAACAACAACAACAAGGAAGAAGAAGAGGCGGTGGTGGTGGCCGAGGAATGCGTGGTGGTAGCGGTGGAAGAGGGGGTGGCAGACGTGGTCCTGCTGGAGGGAGGCATAACCACAACGAGGAGGGCGGCGTGGCAGCTGATGATGCCTCCTTCGCAGCAAAGGGACAACAACAACATTATCAACCCCAACCACCACAAGTCTCTGAGGAATGAGCTTTAAACAAACAAACAAAAAAAAGAACTTCTTTTATTCTTTAATCATGGGCTTCGTGGAGTTGGATTTCATCTTTGTCTTTTTCTTTTGTCGATGCTTGTCGACGTTCAGCTGGTGGCGGCGCCGCCGCTGTTTCGGCGCCTTCTCGGCGTTCTGGCGCAGCGCCGTTATGACTAGGTTTGCCAGCCTGTGCCACCGCAGGTGTCCCTCTGGCGAGGACATGCTCACCAAACTGACCGATACCAATCCTACATTACAAGCAAGCAACTTTTTGTCTTAGACAAGGCAGAGAGAAAGGGTGGAAGGAAGAAGAGAGGAAGGAGGAAGTACCAGGGAAAGAGCCTTGCATTAGCACAAAGAGGAAAGCCCCAACGCAAAAGGGGAAGGTGAGGGCCGGCATGCCCAACACCGAAACGATGACCTTGAACGTGCCAAAGAGGAGACTGCACAGGGCACCACAAAACAAGGCAAGGATGGCCGACCGCCAGTTAAGCACGAAGAACATCCCGCCTATGGCGATGGTGCCAAGCACTGGATTGTATCCCCACAACCCAATCTCTATTTCCTCTTGGTTTGCTCCCATTGCAAACCCTGTCAATATTCCAACCGCTTTTCATAGATGCGTAAGAAGTTGAAGCAAGAGCATGATAGAAAGCATAGCAAAGCATGAAGTACCTGAGCCCAAAATAGCAAAAAGCGCGACGATACGAGAGCATACGGCAAGGCCTATCAGCATGAGCACCCCACTCAAGGTGCTCTCTGCAAAACAGACTTGTCCAATGCCCTGCACCATATCACCAACTATCAGCTCCAATATTCACATATAGTGAGTGACAAGCAGTTATAACAAATGCCAATACCTTGAAAACTGCTTCAAACAAAGCTAATGCGTCAAAGTCGTACTCGAACAGGTCAGTAGTTGCGTGGTCGGGTAAAGAAGGAGAAGGGAGGGCCAATGGCCAATGAGCATAGTTCAATGCTGCTATAAGAAATATCCATGTGGCAAAGTTGAAGGGCATCGTGAAGGGAGGGGCCCGCCAGATAGGAATCAACATGTTACCCAGACCTAATTGCAAGAACTAAAGGCCGACATTTTTAATAAAACGAGGGAGGGAGGGAGAGAGAGAGAGAGAGTAAGCCAAAGAGATGGATTACCACAGTAACCCATGATATCGGAATGATGACAAGCAAGGTCCTCCAATCCCACTCTCCATATCCTACAAAGAGGCCCAAAGCAGCGCCCGTCAACAAACCATTGTACCCAAAAAGACCGCCTCTGATCGTGCTCTTGTTTACCCCTGATAGCACAACCGATGAGTGCAAAAAAAGATATAACAAATGCATGGAGGAAGATTACGAACCGAGAAATACAGCAAAAGTTGTGGAACTAACAAGTCCTAACAGAGCACAAACGCCCAAATAGGCATCTTCCGCAAAGATGCCGATCAACAAGAACAATCCGGTGATCGGATTGTTGGTGAAGTAGACCTGTCCGCTACCTCTCAGAGTGTAATCCAAGAAATCCAAAGGCCAGAACCGACCTGCCAAACACGACCATTCCTTCATTGTGCCCGTAAGATAGGCACACCACCAAAAGTACCGACTCCACAAGTCTTCTATGCTATATACACCCTTATTATATGAGAAAGAAAGGAGAAAAGGATGACGGTTAAAAGTGCTTAAAAGAAGATTGATAAGTGGGGAACAAGTACTTTGTACAACAAGTTGGGCCTTCGGTATCGCCGGTAGATGCGGTTCCTGCTAGCTCTATCCTTTATTCCTGTGCGGGAAGAATGGGGACGATGACCTGAAGTTTTGTCCTTGTTTGAGGGTGGGCTTTTGCTTCTTCTTTTTCTCCGTTCTTGCAATTGTAGTTCCCTTTCTGTAAACTATTCACGTCGTTGTTTGTTATTTGCTGCACAGACAAACAGGAAGAAAAAAAACGAGAGAGAGAGCAGAGAGAGAGAGAGAGAGAGAGAGAGAGAGAGAGAGAGAGAGAGAGAGAGCAGAGAGAGAGAGAGAGAGAGAGAGAGAGAGCAGAGAGAGAGAGAGAGAGAGAGCAGAGAGAGAGAGAGAGAGAGAGAGAGAGAGAGAGAGAGAGAGAGGGAGGGAGAGAGAGAAAGCAGAGAGCAGAGAGATAAAAATAATAATAATAGAGAGAGAAAAATACGAAAGAGAAAAAACAAGCGGAGAAGACGCATTTTAAAAAAAAGAACTGTTAGCAGGACAAACCGTTTTATCTCTCCATTTGTTGAACACCCGCCTCACAATTACCATTTTCCGAACTGTTTTTGAAACGTTACGTTAGCTCTCTCTTTCTTCTTGGAAGCAACGACAGCAAGGAGAAGGAGAAGGAGAAGGAGGAGAAGGAGAAGGAGTAGAAGGAGAAGGAGGAGGAGGAGGAGAAGGAGAAGGAGAAGGAGAAGGAGAAGAAAGAAGAAAAGCAAAGAAGCAAAGAATAAGAAGAACAAGAACAAGAACAAGATTCACGCGATGAAAGAAGAGTGGATACCTTTTTCTTCATCGTCTTCTTCGTCAACATTCTCATTTTCAGGTTCGCTAATGGTCGACATTGCGGAGGAGGAGGACGACGAAGAAGAGCCCTCCTCTTCCTCCTCCTCCTCTGATGAACTTGCCTCTTCCTCCTCTCCTTCTTCGTCCATGTTAATACGTTCCTGTCCTTCCTCCTCCTCTTCTTTTGCTTCCTCTTCGGCTTCGGCTTCTGCTTCGGTGTGCTTTTCTCCCTGGGAAAGCTTTCTCATCTTTCTTCGGAACGTTTCGAGTCGTTGTTGCTTCTCTTTCTTCTGGTGCTTCGAAGCAGAAGCGGCCTTCGTCGTTGCTGCTGCAGCAGAGGGACGAAGCTTGTTACCCTGGCCCCACGCCTGCCAACTGATGATCGAGCCTTGCTTCTGTTTCATCTTCTTCTTCCGTTCAGCAGTGGTAACGTGTTGCTGCTCTTCGTCCTCCTCCTCTTCCTCCGACGAAGAAGCAGAAGAGGACGATGAGGAAGAAGACGGAGAATATAACGAGTGAGGGGTGTGTTTTTTCTTGTTTGGTTTTTTAGGTGTAACGTTTGGTTTTTGGGAGGAAGAAGAGGACGAAGAAATGGGCCTGAGCTTCGACCCATCCCCCCAAGCCGCAAAAGCTATAATGGAGCCTCTGTGCTTCAACGTTGCTCTCCTCCCATTGGGTTCCATTTCAGCATCCTCCTCTTCCTCCTCCTCTTCTGCTTCACCTCCCTTTTTATTCTTGGTTTTGGTCTTTGTGGCTTTCATCCAGTCGACAAATTCACGCTTTGCCTCCTCCTCCTCCATTTTTCTCCTCCCTCCCTCCCCCACTTTTGTTGCTTTCGCTTCTTTCTTTTTTGGGGGGAAAGCAAAAGAGTTCCACTCCCAGGGAATAAGTTCCGCACGGAGAGAAGAGAGAGAGAGAGAGAGGAAAAAAAAGACCAGATTACGTTTTGAGGTGGTGCTACCTTAAAATTATAGATCCGTTTTGAGAACAAAAACTGCAGGAGGTGTGTAGTTTTTAAGGTGTTCCAAAGGACACGTAAGACAACCTTAAAATTTCGCCAAAAAAAGGATAAATTTTGAAGTTTCCAAATAATTAATAAATGATTAGCAATGACATAATCAGTCAATCATATAATGATTTTTGTGATTTTTCTTTCTCCTTTCTATCTTGAATTTTTGTTCGAACACACACGCACAAGCCACACACGCACCACACACCGACAAAAAAAAACCATGGGTCGTGTTGCTTTCGCGGTCGTTTTGTTGGCCCTTTTGGGCATTGCTTATGGCAAAGTCTTAAGCGGTTGGTTTTTTGTTTTACTCTTCTCTCTCTCTCTCTCTGTTCTTGTTCTTGTTCTTGTTCTTGTTCTTGTTCTTGTTCTTGTTCTTCTTCTTGTTCTTCTTCTTCTTCTTCTTCTTGTTCTTCTTCTTCTTGTTCTTGTTCTTCTTCTTCTTCATCTTCTTCTTCTTGTTCTTGTTCTTCTTCTTGTTCTTCTTCTTGTTCTTCTTCTTCTTCTTCTTCTTCTTCTTCTTCTTCTTCTTCTTCTTCTCTCTTGGGTCCTTTTCTACTTCAAAAAGCTGACCGGTTATTTATTTTTATGGCAGTGAATGAAGAAGATTTGGGAGCTTGGGGACAGTTCAAGGACTTCCTCGCTGCTCACCCCAGAGACTATGCCACCACCGAAGAGCTCTCTCAACGCTTCGCCATCTTCAAGGTGCCTCTTTTTTCTCCATCTTTCGACTCGATTTTTGACTGTTTTGATTGCTTTCCATCTCACTACGCTCTCTCTCTCTCTCTCTCTCTCTCTCTCTCTCTTTCTTCTCTCTCTCTTCTTTCTTCTCTCTCAGTCGAACCTTGCTCGCATTGAAGGGCTGAACCGTAGAATGCCCTCCGCTCGCTTTGCTCCCAACAAGTTCGCGGACCTCACCCCCGAGGAGTTCAAGCAGCAGTACTTGATGAAGGACTTTGAGCCCTCCGCCCAGGCCACCAAAGCGGCCAACCTCATGCCTGCCATGCCCGCCCCTCCTCAAGGCATCCCTACCAACTTTGACTGGTTTCTCTCTCTCTCTCTCTCTCTCTCTCTCTCTGCGTTTTTCTCATGCGAATGGTACTTACGTTGTCTTTTCGTTGATGACTCTAATCTAAAAATAAAGGAGAGACAAAGGAGCAGTAACAAAGGTGAAGGATCAAGGCCAATGTGGTTCTTGCTGGGCATTCTCCGCCACCGAAGCCATCGAGTCGCAGTGGTTCCTTGCTGGCAACCCCTTGACCGTTCTTTCTGAGCAACAGATCGTGGACTGTGATAAGGGCCGTGGCGATTTCGGCTGCAATGGTGGTGACACTGTGTAAGTTCTCTCTCTCTCTCTCTCTCTCTCTCTCTCTCTCTCTTCTCTAACAAACCAAAATACATTAAGTACGGCGTACGCTTACGTGGTTGACGCTGGTGGTTTGGACTCTGAGAAGGACTACCCCTACACCGCCCGAGATGGTCAGTGCAAGTTTAAGTCCGACTCGGTGGCTGCCAAGATATCCGGCTTCCGCTACGTCACCAAGAACAGGAACGAGACCGAGATGCAGTTGGGCCTCCTCTCCTCTGGCCCTCTCTCCATCTGCGTCGATGCCGAGACCTGGCAGTTCTATCAGGGGGGTGTTATCTCCTCCTTCTGTGGCACTTCGCTGGACCACTGCGTGATGATCACTGGCTTCTCCGACCAAAAGGGATGGGATTACTACACCTACCACGTGTGGAACATCAGGAACTCTTGGGGTAAATTCTCTTTCCTTCTCTCTCTCTCTCTCTCTCTCTCTCTCTCTCTCTCTTGAACGGTTCGACTTACCTTTGAACATAAAGGAGAGGGATGGGGCTATGATGGCTACATCTACGTGCAGAGAGACTACAACCTTTGCGGTGTGGCTGAGGAGGTCACCCTTCCTACCGTGTAAAATTGCTTACATCTCAACTGAGTCCCCCCCATCGCACCTACTTTGCGTTATCCATTACAATAACATACATAACCTTTTCGTTCACCTCTGTTCTCTTTCATCTCTCGTTCTAATGAACAACGTTGTTGGGCGCCATCACAAATAAACAATCAGAGGCTCTGAGCACCGTATCCCAAGTTGGGTTCGTCATGACGTAACGCCGATTGTACGGCGGCTGTTCGCCGCTGCTGCCAGCTTGGTATAACCCCGTCTGCTCCACTGTTTTTTTTCCCCTCATCTATCAGCAACTGGAGGAGAGCGTAGAGGAAAAAGAAACAAAGAGGGAAAAGTACCCAAGCCAGTGGTGCCTAGTAGGAAGCGATCGCTCTCTTCTTTTAGTTGTTCTTCTTCCTCATCTTCGTCTTCCTTGTTGCGATCGAATTTAAATTCTGTTCGAAACAAGCCAACAACTAAGAGATCGCTGTTTTCTAACAGTTCTTCCAAAGCCTCTCCAAATACCAGTCCCTTCATTTGATTTAAGACAAAGGAGAGAAGAGAGGAGAGATAAGCGAGAGAAGAGAGAAGACAGAGGAGAAAATACGTACTTGCATGGCAAAAGAGCTAACTCGTAGCAAAAAGACTTGATGGGAGATCAGAGAGCGAACAATGGAAATGATGCCCGGCTGGAAGCATGCCTGCGAAAGAAGTGTCGTCAACAGCCCGTCGTAGTAGATCCTGCCAGAGGTGTAGAGAGGATGTTTGATGAAGTCGGGCTCTCTGTCCCTTCCCGCCTTTTGTCCTGGCAAGTATTTGCTGCTTGTTACGTCTCCTGCATTCGAATTTGTTAGCAAAGGATAGTCAAGGGAGATAGGAGAACGTACTAATGCTCAAAAAGATGAAAGAGTGGTGACAAGACATCGTCTGAAGCAGTCTATACATAAGAACGGCGGTGGCATCTGAACAACTGTCAGCTTTCTCATCTTCCAACTTGTGTTTGTCACTCGAGGAAGAACCTCCTTTCGAGATGATAACAATCTGCGCCGCATGTTCCACGCCACATCGTCGCAGGTCATCTCTGTCCAGTTGTTGTCCTTGGACAAAGTAAACTCGAGGGAAGATAGAGATGCTCTTCCAAAGAGAGGGCGAAGGAAGTTCCGGAGAAAGCAGCACGATCGGTTTTGGCTCTGAGAAAGCGCCACTCATGTCAGAAGCTCTAAGGCGAAGAATGAAACGAGCAATTCCCACGAGATTGCCCGTGATGACGACGTGGTTAAAGTTTTTGTTGCGGAAGATGGGTTCCTCTCGTACGTCTGTGATGGTGCAGTCATGTAGACTTCTTCTATCCGAGGTGATGAGGTGGGAGTATCGACGAATCGGAGCGGCTTGTCCTGTTGCTTCCTCTGTAAGGATATCTTTCAAGATGTCCAGCGAAGCCGACCCTCCTGTCTCTTCACTGACGTCCTCCATTACTTCTTCTCCAACTCCTTTTTTTCCAGATTCCAGCAACGGGACTTGGTTTCCTGTTGTGCCATGTTCTTCCTCTTCCATTTCCTCCTTCTCTTCTTTCTGATTAGGAATAAGATGATAACGAACATCACGGCGCACAGTCTCGTCGAAAGTGCCGTACATCCCTCCTGAACTCGTTGTAGGTCTACTTCTCACACTAAAGGAAACGCCCTCCTCCTCTTCCTCCTCTTCTTCCTCTTCTTCCTCTTCATAATCCGAGAAAGAACGGTAGTGTCTTCCAGTCGTTTCTTTTCTGCATCGTCGTATGAAAGCGCGTATCGCTTGTGGATCACTCTTGAGCGGTAATGCCCTTCTAAGCCGTTGCTTTACTCTGTCCCATCCTGCTCTAGTACCATGGCTAAAGCGTCTTTGCATTGCCTAAAATAAAGAAAAGAAAGGAAGAATGAACAAAAAATAGAGAAACTATAAGAATAGAATAGGAGATAAACGTACAGCCCTGGAGAAGCGGCCTTGTTCCCACTGCTCAATGCAAAGGAGCTCGGAACGGGACTGGGTTATGAATATCCCTTCATCACCTTGCTGGATGACGTATTCTCCACTTGGATTAAGCACAATACCATCAAACCTTGGTTGTTGGTAAAAAGCGGTACTGCTGGTTTTACGACGTACGCCGATGAGAAGACAGCCAAAGTAATGAACGCATAGGCGTACTGCCTCTACAAAGCGAAGGCCGTGGAGGGCAGTCATGCGTTCCAGAGAACAGATGCTCATTCCCAAGCTTCTCTCTAAGAAAAGGGTTGACAATGATAGTGGTAATCGTCAGATAGAAGATTACGAAGAGCAAGAGCAAGAGCAAGAGCAAGAGCAAGAGCAAGAGCAAGAGCAAGAGCAAGAGCAAGAGCAAGAGCAAGAGCAAGAGCAAGAGCAAGAGCAAACAGAGCAAGAGCAAGAGCAAGAGCAAGAGCAAACAAAGCAAGAGCAAGAGCAAGAGCAAGAGCAAGAGCAAGAGCAAGAGCAAGAGCAAGAGCAAGAGCAAGAGCAAGAGCAAGAGCAAGAGATAGACACCGTAAGCCTGTTCCCAAAGCGATGCAGGAGGATGAGAGCGATATGAATGCATCATGTAATGCATGTGTTTGAGGTGATGGCGAGACCTGGACTCTAGCACTTTATTGGCCGCAAAGGTTCGCAGCAGATTCCCAAGAAGCGTGCTGAATCCGGGACAAACGCAACTTTGAGCTATCAATCCCTTCATTGATAGAAGAGAACAGTAGCGTTAACAACAATAAAGAAGAATATTTCTGAGCAAACAATGTTGTTCTGACTTACCAGCTTTAGTTCCTCCTCGCATATAACGTTCCTGATATTAGCCCTTACAAGTAAATTCTTAAGGAGGTAAGGGTTAGAGAAAGACTGACTCAGAGTGTTTTTTAAAAGAGTTAATCTTAGCCATACCTTGCAACGAAGACTGTTAACATGGGCCAAGATAGTTTGTGCTAGATTAAAATGTTGAACGGATAATGCACCCAATGTCACAGCTTCAAACAAACGTTGCGTTTAGTGAAAAAATACAAATAAGGACAGTGGCCACTAACCTATGTCATCTTTCTCAGAACTGCCATTAGACAATAAAACGCACATTGAACTTGTCTGAAGCTTTGCTCGCTTTAGGTCGAATTCAGACTGATATAGAAGCCAAAGTCAAATGTTAGGGCTAAACTCTTTCAGAAAGAGAGAGGGAGAGAGAGAGAGAGAGAGAGAGAGAGAGAGAGAGAAGAGGTCGTACGGTTGGCTTGCCACGAAGCAAATCAACACGAGAGGAAAGATATGGCTCGTCAAAGAATCGCTGCAATCGTGTTGGTAGCTTCTTCTCGGCAAGTATCAATGCTTTTGTTGGAATGTACTCCCGTCCCTATTAATTTTTGGTCCAAAGAAATAAACACAGTTACGGCAGTTGACGAGAGTTCACAGTTAACAACACTTACAGCATGATAGAACTCCATGAAAAAGTCCAACAGCGTGGAAGAATATCCACACACAACAATATGTTGGCTTGGCCCACGATACTGTCTTTCCACTATCAATTTTCGACCAATAAATGACAAGTCTTGTTAACACGATAAACATGTGGCAAAAGTGAGTAGGATGAACGGACCTTGAAACTGTTCGAAGGCCGATTTGATGGTCGTAAAGAAGAACGGAAACAAGATGATTGCTAATATGATAAACACTATGACAAAAAGTTTGCCAAGTTCCGACGTGGGAGTAATGTCTCCAAATCCGACGGTAGCGCTCATCACCATGATGAAATAAACGGCATCAAGCAGAGTAACGAGTCCGCCAGTGTGCGGTCTGTTCAGTGTTGCGTTCTCGACTACAAAGATAAGACTGGCCATCATCACCAGCGTCACCAAACCGCACAATATAGCCATCAGCAATTTCTGTAGGACGAAGGAAGGTTAGCATTGCATTATTCTTGATACTGCTGAGAAGCATTAACACGTACACTCGATGGGTCTGCCAGAATAATTGGTGAATGAGATTTCAGAGTCGTCACCAACAGAGAAGTTATGGAAGTAAAAAGAAGTGAACAAAGTAAGACGAGAAATAAGGGAAGATGAGAGAGAAAGATGCAAGAGGAGAGATGAGCTACGAGAGAGGAGAAGTAACGAGAGATGGGAGGAAGTACACATGATGGGATTCCAGCCATAGCGACCCAAAGTGTACAAGCCACGAAGGATTCGCTGCAACCGAAGGAACTGAAGGCCATAGTAATAGCGACCAGTAATGGGAGCAACCAAGCCAGGCAATGATGCTACAAGGTCAGCTATCGGTCCTATCCTCAGAAAGAGATACTTCCATCTGTTAAACCGTTTGTCTTGTCAGTCAACCGAAACGAAACGACAAAGACATGAAGACCAAGAGGAAGAAAGCGAAAAAAACTACAAACTTGTTTCTGGTGGTGAACAAATGAAGCGTCCAATCGCAGAGGAACACCGCCGAGATTGCAAACTCTGTCCAACAAAGCCACTGGGAGCGAAACAAGGCCTTCACCTCCTCCTCCCCATCCCGCGCCACTCTCTCCGTCTCGTACAGGAACAACGCGAAGGACAGCAACGACAGCGCCATCAACAGCACTTCCTTGTACACGGCCAACGGCCAACAGCAGAGCTTCCTCCATCGATCGGGCAGCAAGAACGCAGCGCCGCGAGGCCAAAGGCAGAGCGGTTGTTCCGTCATCCAAATGGCCAGCTTGCTGCGGGCGTGAAAGGCAGAGCGCAGCTCCCGGCGGCGAGGCTCGTCCAGCAGGACGTAGAGAAGCAGTCCCACGGAGGAGTAGTAGGCCGCCGCGAGGGAGGCCGCAAGCACCACGTACATGGCCAAGAACAACAGCAGCCACCAGTGGTTGTCCTCCGCCTCATCGTCGTCCTCAAAAGCAGCAGCTTCTTGTGGAGCGGTTCGGGAGTTTGTTGCTGTGGCGTCTGTTAAGGTTGGTAGCAGAGTGAAGAACACAAAGAAGGAAGAGGAGAGAAGAATCATGTTGTTGTTGGTAAAGGAAGACCCCATTTTTTTTTTTTTTGTAAAGTTGATGAAAGCAAAACGCCAAAAGAAGAGAGAGAGCCGAGGCGACCCAAAAAAAAAAATAATAATAACCACACAAAGGAACAGAGGCACACCAGCTACCACAAAAAGACAGGTCCATACAAAATCAAGTACCTTTTTGTTTTCCTTCATCCTGCTACCGATTTTCTTTGTTGATACAACGGCCCAATGCCCCGCCGCAGCCTATCGATGAACCTTTTTTTTTTTTGTTGCTGATCTGTTTATCGTGTCGTCATGAATGAGAAAATTAAATTTTATTAAAAATTTCCTAGAAACCATTGCTTCAAAAAATTCATTAATCGTCACGCGGCAATTCCACTTTACCCTCCTCCTCCTTCTCTCTGGTCTACCAGAACCAGAAGCACCCACACCATGCGCCCTGCTCTCAGTCCGTTCACGGGGCTACTCCTTGCCTTGTTGTATTGTTGCTGCCTTGCTGCATCGGCTTCTTCTTCCTCCTCACAGAACCTCCAAGTTGAACCCTCTTCCTGGTTCTTCATCAGCCCATTTGGCTCCGATGGCCCGAGCTCTACCGGCACACGCGACCAGCCTTTCGAGACTCTTTTCCATGCTCTTAACCAAGCCCCAAACCCTGTTGACCGCAAGCCCGTTGGCATCTACGTCATGAAAGGAGTGTACCGTTCCGCCGGTAACTTTGGGCTGTTCCGCCGCAACGTTACCGTGCGAGCCTGGCCAACGACCGACCGGCCCAACCCTGAAATGTTCGTCTTTCAACGACCAGACACGAGCGGGAACTACAACTACAGGTTTGATCCTGCGGTGGTCGCCTCCTTCACCGGCGTTTCTTTCAAGGGAGGCGTCGAAGGAGATTACATGGTTAGCATTGGGAAGCAGCAGGTTAGCTTCCAGCATTGCGCCTTTCTGGAGAACCACGGAGCTGCTATTTATATTGATGGTATAAACGTTCTCACTTTGCTCTTGCTTTGGGTCTCGTTCATGCTAACTCGCACTTGTAGGCGGCGCTTTGCTTGTGGACAGCTCATATTTCGCAAACAACCATATCAGCGTCTCTATCAACGGTAACGGCGCTTCATGCGTAATGTTAAGCTTTCAAACAGCACAGTTTAACGCCTTCTCTCTCTCTCTCTCTCTTTTTGTCTCTCTCTCTCTCTCTCTCTCTCTCTCGCTTGTTACAGATGGCGCTGTCACCGTTAGGAACACAACCTTTGTCAATGACACCACTAGCGTCAATATACTCTACAAGTTCAACAACTTCATTCAAACTCCCATCGTCATGCAAAACATCGTCATGAAGGGCTTCAACCAAACTGGAAATGGTACTCACAACATCCTCTTTTGTTTGTGGTTAGTTTCCAATATATTCACACTAAAAACAACTGATGGTATTCCACATGCAGGAATAAACATTCTTGGGGGTGCCACGCTTAAACTGGACAACTTTGATGCTTCACACCTTCTCAACGCTATCATCGGCTATCCAGACTACTATCAAAACCAATACGAGTATGCGGTGTGGGTGGCCAACTCTCGTTTCTATCGCAACGCCAATGCGATTCACACCATCCCTAACTCTAACAACCCCGCCGACGCTTCCAAAGGTCCGTTTTTTTTGTTTATTCCTCTGTTGTTCCAGAAGGTCTGTGTTTCCAACTGAAACCTTCCTTCTTCCTTCCTTTCTTTCTTGGTTGGTAGGGGTGGTCCGTGTGACGAGCACCAGATTCCAGGAGAACGGAGGAGGCAAGTTCAAGAGCGGAGGTGCACTGATGATCGCTCCTCAAATCTTGGCTGCCGTGCAGGACTCTTCTTTCATCGGCAACCACGTTTCCGGTACGTTGGAAAAGAGAGCAGAGTAGTCCCTCCTTCACCGTTCATGAGGTTCGAGACTAAGTTTTGTCACTGCCCATTCTCAGATGAGGGAGGAGCGTTTTACTGCGACACCGGGGCCACCCTCAACATCGCTTATTCTTCCTTCGCTGGCAACTCGGCCAACGATGGAGGCAATGGATGGTGCGATGAAAAGTGTGCCTTCCTCAGCGACCATGTGGAGATGAGCGGCACAAAACAGAGCAAGGATACCCACCCTTGTCCTGGCTTTCCCAAAGACAACACGGCCATCACCTCCTTCGCTGCGCAACAGGTTCTCACCATCAACTAACGCTCAGCCCAAACAAATTATTTTAAAACAAAAGAAAAGTGTTGGTTTTTGTTCTGCAACAAGGGAGGGAGTCAGTAGGAATACAGACTGTGTATGTTGTCGTCGTATTGGGACAGAGTGTCTTGAGCGTAAATCTTTTTTTCTCGTTTCAAGAACCATCCAAACACCGAATAACTGTTGCTCACCAGTTAAAAGCGAATAACAAGAAAGATTTCTACAAGAAAGAAGAAGAAGAAGAAGAAGAAGAAGAAGAAGAAGAAGAAGAAGAAGAAGAAGAAGAAGAAGAAAAGAACAAGAAGAAGAACAAGAACAAGAACAAGAAGAAGAACAAGAACAAGAAGAAGAAGAAGAAGAACAAGAAGAACAAGAAGAACAAGAAGAAGAAGAAGAAGAAGAAGAAGAAGAAGAAGAACAAGAACAAGAAAAAGAAGAAGAAGAACAAGAAGAAGAAGAAGAAGAAGAAGAAGAAGAAGAAGAAGAACAAGAAGAAGAAGAAGAAGAAGAACAAGAAGAACAAGAAGAAGAAGAAGAAAAGAAGAAGAAGAAGAACAAGAAGAAGAAGAACAAGAACAAGAAGAAGAAGAAGAAGAACAGAAGACGAAGAACAAGAGCAAGAAGAAGAAGAACAAGAAGAACAAGAAGAAGAAGAAGAAGAAGAAGAAGAAGAAGAACAAGAAGAAGAAGAACAAGAAGAAGAACAAGAAGAAGAACAAGAAGAAGAGGAAGATGAAGATGAAGAAGAACAAGAACAAGAACAAGAAGGATAAGAAGATGAAGGTGAAGAAGAAGAAGAAAGGAACGAACCGGGGGTTGTCCACCAATAACTTTGCGAGATGTGTAATGAAGGGAAGTAATGTTAGTAATAGTTGGAAAATAAAACATGGTATTAAAGAGAATAGTCGTACGTTTGGTAAACCATATCGCCAGGATAGAGTACTGCATCCAGTACTAGGTTTTTTTCCTGGTACGTTTGCGCGAAACACTGTGGTTGATGGCCCGTAGGAATCAACTGTCTCTCCTTCGTCATCCAGTGGCAGCCCTTCTTCTCCTTTTTCAAGTGGACGATTGACTTGCACTTGTTGGCCGCCTTCCAGCTGAACGATAAGCCTGATAACAAATGCTCATAGTTTGGACCCCGACCCGGGGCTCAATGCGTACCACTCGTCTAACACTCGTCTCCAACTGTCATCCTTCCTGGAGACGCAAACTAAATTTGGCTCAATGTCTGCCACTACGGTCACGTCGAGTGTTAGCTTTCTTTCATGGTTTACAGTAAACGGGCTTGTTTGTTGTTTCTTTAAACGCAAACATACTGTAAAACTCGGGGAGACGCAGAAAATTACTGGTCAGCAGGGCGCTGAGTATCAAGAGAGTAAAGCTTTCCTGGTTTCAGGAACCAACCAAACACTGAATAACTGTCGTTTAAACGATTAGTTTGTGAAGGAAAAAAAACGAAGAGAGGAGATCAAACCGAGGCTTGTCCACCAACATCTTTTCAACTTGATGCCAGCGGGGCACTCGAAAGCAAACGGCAGAATTGAACTCTGGAACGTATCTCACTCCGTTACCACTGTCTCCTTCGAGATCCCTCAGAGCACCTCCATACTCCGGCCGCCAATCAGGCGTCAAATAGTAGATGAAAGCGATGTACCGGGAATACGTTTTTCCCAAAACGGTCTTGTAGGCTTTGTCGTCATGTGGGTCGATGAAATGGGAGAAAGTATAACGACCAGCGGAGAAGGTGCTCTCCAAATGAGGCAAAAGGGAGCGAAACATGTCGAACACAGCCTCGTGGTTGGGAAACTGTTTGCTGGACATGAAGGCATGGTTGATGTTGTTGGCCTCGTAGTTCTGTTCTGCCTCTGTGATGACCCACTCCTCTTCTGATATGACGGAGAAGAGCTCCAGCAACTTGGAGGCTACAACATCTGGCAAGAAGTTGGATATTTTAACCAGTCCTTGGTTCTCGTCCAACAACGTTTCAATGTCGTATTGTGTCCGTACCTTTTTAAAAATCAAACATACATTTGTAAGAAAACGCACAACGAGAGAGCAGCAAGAAAGATAAGAAGAAGGAAATACCCAATTGCTAAAGTCAAAGTCTTCACGGTGAAACTTGCTTCTGCTTTGAAAGGTGTCAGCAACAAGTTTCGTTTGTGACAAAGCACTTCTCAAAACATCGGAAGCTTGCTGCGTGAGCAGCTCATAGCGGCTTCCAGAAGCAGAAGGAGTGGCAACAGCGAGCGATGGTGCCAGTGAGTGAGGAAAGGAACGGGCGCCTGGTTCTAGCCGAAGCTTCTGCTGTGCTTGTTGAAGGGTCTCATTCAGAAAGTCTTCCCATGAGGGCAGCGAAGATAGATTTAACACAAGGTCCAGAGAATAAGTGGAGGAAGCAGAAGGAGAGTCTGATTCCATCTCCAATGCTTGAAACAATGTGATAAAACCTAAATTTCAATCGTTCAACTTTCAGTAGGCGCTTAAACAATTCGTGAAAAAGAGTTTTCACCTTTTGGAACATAAAGCATGTCACCAGGATGAAGTACAGCGTCCAGTTGAACGTTTTCTTCTGGCAGTTGGTCCATTTGATGGATCAGTACCGTGGATGCTCCATAGAAAAAGTAAGGCACGGTTTCTCCTTCTTCTGATTCTGCTTCCGTAAATGGCCGGTACACGTTCACTTGCTGGCAGCCCTCCAGCTGAAAAATAATTCTAAATGATGAAGAAAGCGGATTAGAGAGAAAGCCGAGAGCAGAGAGCAGAGAGCAGAGAGCAGAGAGCAGAGAAAGCTGAAAAAGACATAGAAGGAGAACCTGTCTTCGGTGTCGCTGTAGGGAGGAAATGGAATCACTTGTGGTGGTGTCAAGGTTAAGGCAGCTGAGCAGCCTCCCTCTCCCTTCCAAAACGAGTCCAAGGAGCGCAGCAACGACTTTACACGCCCAAATCGGTAGTCCAGATTGAGGATACGCACCGACCACTCCCTCTCCAGCATTTGCACGGTTTCTTCGTAGGTGGCGAGACCCAGCGGAGTGTTGTCGAGCGTTGCGTCTTCATCGATGAGGTCCTTCTCCTCCTCATTCTCATTCTCATCCTCATTCTCACCCACAGGAACATCACCATCACTGAACAAAGAAGAAGGGGTAAAAAAATGAGTGTCTGTTTGATGAAAACTCTAATCACTACACAAAAAAAATGTACCGAGTGAAGCGAATGTCTTTTCGATAGTAGAGCGGGTGTTGTGCCTCGCCGCCAGCTTTGAGCAGCTGAAAGATCTGTTCGGAGGAGCACACCGGCTGCTGCTGTTTCTGTTGTGCCTCTCTTCTCTCCGCCTCGCCGCCGCTCCGATGAACCGGCCGTTGAGCCTCCCAGCAGCTATGAACGAATTCAGCGGGCGTCAACAGAGGCGCCAGCAGCCTTGTCCACAAATCCTCCTCCTCCTCCTCCGCTTTTCGTGCATCGCCAGCTTTACGTCTTTTGATGGCAGGCCCGCTGGTGGCTGTGTCCGTTCCCGCTCCCTCCTTCTCCTTCTCTCTTTCCATCTTTTCTTCTCTTTTTTTCTTTGTAAGTCTTGTTGAAATTTTTGTCGACTTCTCCGATCCCTTTAAATTTATCGACGAATATAAAATATATTTCGTAATGATTTGCCACGTAAAGGAAATTTTTTCGATAAAAATCGTAGGTCTATCGGCCCACGAACCGATAATTCCGCATTTATGGTGGACCAGGTTTGAAACTTGCGCAGCAGCATCTCTCTTTACATAAAGGTCATTCATCTCCCTCTCTGCGTTACGAGCAACGCTGCACCAACAGAACGTAACGTAAAGCCGAGCGGCGTTAGAGCTTGCTATCCACCGAACGAACATATTTTTTTTAAAAAAAAAATGGGGTTGGCCAACTCGGTTGCGGAGAAGATGGGCGAGAAGCAGCGGGAAATGCAGCAAGAGATGGGGGCGAAGCAGCTGGCCAACATGCTCAAAGGCCAAGAGGAGATGCGCAAAAAGATGTTGGCCCAACAAATCGCTATCACGCGCGAACGTAAGCACTTCTTGTTAAAAAATAACCCTTCTCTTCTCTTCTCTCTCTTTCTATTTTTTTTTTTTCTTACACAAAACCAAAAAGGGCTTTGGTGGTTGGGAGGTGTGTGGGCCGCGTTTACGACTCTCGGTTGTGTGGCGACCTTGAAGAAAGGCTTTGGGGCCACCAAAGTGGGGCTGATCCCGTGGTCCCTCTACACCACCATGGTGCTCTACCAAGCTGACTTTGCTTATGGCACTAAGGTTTTTTTTATTATTAACTCACTTTGTTCTCTCTTCTTCTTCTTTCTTCTCTGGTCTTGCTCTCTTTCTCTATTCTCCCTCTTTTCCCTCTCCTAGATCTCTCTCGCTCTCGCTCTCGCTCTCTCTCTCTCTCTCTCTCTCTCTCTCTCTCTCTCCGCTCTCACAACAGAAAAACAAAAAAACTAACGAGCTCTCCAACGCTAACAACACTGCAGCCAAATAGAATAAGGCACATCATGGAAGAAGAAGTGTTGCGCGATCCAAACTACTGGTTCGTTTCTGCTCCAACAACAGAAGCATCATCCTCTTCCAACAATAACAAGAAGTAAAGACGAAAGAAAGAAAGAAAAGGCAAACCTTTCTCTTGTGTTGTTGTTTTTTTTTGTATACAATAGGGAAAAAAAAAATACTGTTTCTCTCTCAAAGTTTGAGTTTAAACTCTGAGACGAGGTCAAAGTCGTGGAAGACGGCATGCTTGGCTTGAGACAAGGAGAGCGTGCCTTCTTCATCCGCCATTTTAAGGTACACATTGTCCACAAACTTTCGGATCTGCTGTTGGTTGGACCTTTGGAAAGTGATGCCTCTCGATGATCGTTTTTGTGTGAACATCCTTTTTTTTAAAATAAAAAAACACATTTTTAAAGTCAATCTTCATAACTTCCAATATAACACCACAAACAGGAGCAGAAGGTACATACATCAAGAGAGTTTCAACCACTTTTTCAAACTTATCGCTGGTTAAATGACCACTGTAGCCTTCGTCGTACATTGCAAAGCAAACTGTTATGCATATTGTTTGAGTTTACCACAAGGGAAAAAAAACAGAGGAAAAAAGGATAAAGAGCAAAGAAAGCAGGCGTACAGGCAAAACGTTCTTCAAGATTGCCTTTGAGCAACACTCTGAGCCCTCTGACGAAATCCGAAATGTCCAGCAGTTGAAAGCGGTTCTTGTCAAAGGCACGAAATGCCGGCTGCACCAAGTGTTGTGCATCGTGCTTCCACCAAGGCAAAAAGTCGAAACAGATCCGCCCAAAGCGTTCTTCATCGATGGTGTCGAAGGTGGCTCCCTCCGCTATTACCGAGTGAAACTTTTCGTACATTTCTGTTACCTCAGCTTCGCTAACTGAAAAAGGAAATAAATGAAAGAGAGAGAGAGAGAGAGAGAAAGAGAGAGAGAGAGAGAGAGAGAGAGAGAGAGAAGAAACAAGAAAAGAGAACAAGACGGATGAGGTAAACATTGGTTGATGAAATAAATGAAAAGGAGAACATTAATATGATAAAATAGGCAGACGTACATTTGGTCTCCTCGCAAAGCTGACGAATGGTAGTTCGCTTCCGAGTTTGTTCCATGTCCGTGATGAAGGTAACTTTTTGTGAGTTTCTCATTTCCTTGATGGTCTCGAGTGGCAAATCATCAAAATCCTTATACGCATACTGGTAATTATCATAAAGACGAGAATATCAATACGCAAGAAAGAGACCCGAAAGAAAGTAAAAAAGCGAGAAACAGACCTTTAACAACTGTTCAGTATCAACATGAACACGTTCCTTAAGCAACTGTAAGAGCACATCACAAGACATCGCCTCCATGATCTGCTGCTCCTTCATCTTAAAAACAGCCAGTCCAATTTGAAAGAGCACGTTGGGGCCTTCCCAGAACAACGCATCCCAAATCCTCAACGTGGCTTCCATTGGAAGATATCCTATGAAGAGGCAGAGAAACCAAGGCATTGTGATGATAGCAAATGGGAAGCAGAGCTCTGTGAGGTGCTGATACATGACGGGCAGGAACCGCGCCAGCAAGTGCTCAAAGATGGTCTGATCTACGACCGACCCCACCATTGCTTTGTGGTAGTACTGCGGAACGAGATCCTCGCAAAGAGTGCAGAGCACCCAAAAGGCTGACTCCTCGGACATATAGATCAGCAACAGAGAGGCCACAAAGTTCATGGATTGGCAGTAGCCAATGTCTGGGTTGTGCCAGGAATAAGCAGTCAATACACGACGAAGCTTGGCCAAGCCTTCTTCAGTTTGGTAGGCAGGATGCTCAGGGAAGCTTCGCCGTAAGTCCTTTTCAATTTCATCGGTAGCCACCGAAGTTTTACCTTGATACTCTTGGAGGAGGGAGGTGTAGTAGGCTGGATCGGCTTTGGCCTTATGAATGGACCCGCTGCATATCTGCCATAAATACCCTTCATGCCATAATTAGCATTCAACGAGTGAAGGGATAGATGAGAACAGAGAGGGAGAAAGAGAGAGAGAGAGAGAGAGAGAGAGAGAGACTACACCTCTCAGCTCATCAGGAACGCCAGCCCGAAGTTTAAGCTTTAATGCTGGAGTTTTCAGCATGCAAACCCCGGAGCCAAATGCGGCAAAATGGTCTTCCCACGAAGGAAACAACATCTGTTGTTTTTCCAAATAGTCTTCACTAAAGTGGATCCGATTCTCCAACATATCTACACTCCATGGCATAAACCTTTTGTCATTTCATTTGTTATTTTCAATTCAATATACATAATATGAGAGAGAGGAGAAAGAAATGTCAAACCCTCTTTTCATAGCCTCAGCGGTAGCCTCGGTGGTGGCTATTGCGTTACGAGCCAACACATGGTACCACTGCCTCTGCAGGGATTCAAACTTCGTGTCTCTTTGGCTCATTGTAATGGCAAACTAACAGAACAAAAGGAAGTAAGAATTAAGACTTGATGATTCTGAGAGAGGGAGAGAGAGAGAGAGAGAGAGAGAGAGAGATGTACATTTGTGTCTTCTGCTGTAATATTAATTGTTTGTTGTCGGGCTCTCCTGTCTTTACACATCGCGGTGATGTCTTGGAATGGAATGGTAAACTACAACAGCGAGTAAGGCAAAGCGAGGAAGGAAAAAAAATAAAACATAATACAAATGTGTGTACGCACAACGAAGCTATCGTCTCGTTTTGAAGAGTAATGAAAGGAGAGGAAGTTTTCAGAGAAGTAAAACCGGCCTTTGAACAAATTGGAACCCCAAATGTACCCGCCAGTAAAGTCTGTTAACGTGAACATGTCATATAAGTAAACAGGAAAAAAAGAAAAAAACCCAGGAACAAACCTTCCAAAAGGTTTTCTCCATGAGGCATTCGGAACAACAGCTGAAGTTCCTCGTTTCTTCGCTTTCTGGCCAACAGTTCCGTCGTGCTCACTTCCTTATCGTCATCTTCGTCGAACAAGACCGCTTCTCTTACCACTGGAATTGAAGATGAGGAGGAAGAGAGAAAAACAAACCCATCTTCTAATTCCTCTCCTTCGCCTGGTCGTTCTTCTGGGAGAGGGACGCTACTGTCACTGGCAGAGGAAGGAGCGTAATTGGCGCTCACTCGCGGCATAAAAGAAGGAGAAGAAGGACAAGAAGATGATCGTGAACGAGTGCGTGAGACACCGGCATCCGAAGAAGAGGAAAGGCCGTGATGAGATGACAAAAACTCCTCTTCGCTCATGAGCAACTGAATTCTTTTGACTTCTGCCATTCCTTCATGGTTGATGTTATCATAATCAGTGAGGCTTGGTTTCCTTTCTCTTGTGTTGGTTTGTTGTTGTGGTGATCGCTCGTTTTTGTTGTTACGAGAAAGAGCTAAGCCACTGTAGCTGGCATATCTTCTATCACTCCACTGATCAGACGTCATTGTCGTATCTGATTTAGAACGAGTGGCAAATGAAGAAGCAGAGGAGGATGAGGGAGAAGAAGATGAAGGACTATCAGTTATCATGATGGACCTTCGTCTTCTGTCTTGTCGCGATTTACTAGCAGCTGAGGTAAGTTTGGAGAGCTTGCGTTCGAGCTTCTGAGAAGAGGCATTCGCTTCTTCCACTGATGTGGTCGAAGTGTTGATGAGAAAACGGTCGATGGCTAATTGCTGCAACTGTTCCAAAAGCAAGAAGACTTGATCTCTTTGAAAGAACGTTGAAAATAGGTACTGTTATTGTATAATGTTAATGTTAGTTTATTTAAAATTCTTTCGTTTGAAAAGAACGAAAGAAGGAAGAAAAGACAATAAAGAAAGAAACAAAAGAAAAATATATAAATAAACAAAAGAAATCAAACAAAAGATTATAAGAAGCAAACTAAAACAAATAGAAATAGAAAGCTAGAGAAGAAAAGCAAGCCAACCTCTACATCTTTGGTGACGATACGAATGGAGTTGGAGAGCCCCAAATGAGTGGTTTCCTTCTTGAGCAAGATGATCTCTTTGTAGGGAATGATGACCTTCTCGCTCATCAGTTGGCTGTAAAAACACACAAAGTTCTCGGAGAGGTACATCCACCCATTCCTGTACAGAAAACCTTTCCATAACGAACATGTGTAGTCTATTGTTTTTGTTTGGTTTGGTTTGTTGTGAACGGTTATACGAGAATGATGAGCAATGTGAAAGAAAAGCACAGAAATGAGAGCAACGAGAGAAGAAAGAAATGACAGAAGGAGAAGCACATAAGCAAAGAACAAGAGGAGAGGAGAGAGGAGAGAGGAGAGAGGAGAGAGCAGGGAGCAGGGAGCAGGGAGCAGGGAGCAGGGAGCAGGGAGCAGGGAGCAGGGAGCAGGGAGCAGGGAGCAGGGGCAGGGAGCAGGGAGCAGGGCAGGGAGCAGGGAGCAGGGAGCAGGGCAGGGAGCAGGGAGCAGGGAGCAGGGAGCAGGAGCAGGGACGGGAGCAGGGAGCAGGGGCAGGGACAGGGCAGGGAGCAGGGAGCAGGGGCAGGGGCAGGGGCAGGGAGCAGGGAGCGGGAGCAGGGAGCAGGGAGCGGGCAGGAGCAGGGAGCAGGGAGCAGGGAGCAGGGAGCAGGGAGCAGGAGCAGGGAGCAGGGAAGATGTGAAGAAGAGAAGAAGACGTACATGTAACCAACTTTTCTTCAGGCAGGTCAAACTTGCTGCGAAAGAACTGAAGGGAGCGTTCTTGCTGTTGGTTCAACTTTTGTTGTTGGGAGTACAATGCAGCAGGACTACCACTACCGCTCGCAGCCGTTGGGGTGGAAGAGGAGGAAGGAGAAGGAGCCTGAGAAGAAGAAACTGGAGAAGAGGAAGAAGAAGAGAGCACAGAGGCAAAAGGACTGCTCGAGCCGTAGTTGCGAGGAGAGGTAAGTGGCGTCGAAGGCAACGAAGAAAAAGACGATTTGTTAAAGGTCCTTTGTTCTCCTCCTCCTCTATCTTGGGTCTGCTCCATATTCTTCTGTCGTTGTCGTCGTCGTTGTGTCCTTTTTGTTTATTAGTTTAAAGGAAAAGGTTTTTTTTTAAGGTTTTTTGGTTTCTTTAAGCATAATAGCGGAGAGCACTATCCTCATTGCGCGACGTGTCCTCTTTTTTTAAAGCTTCTTTATTCTTTTTTTGGTGGGGAGATAAGGGAATAACTGCCGATAAATAGAACGAGTGTTCAGGTCGACAGAAATTAAAAAGGGGTAATTAGCGCGCGAAAATCTGCAATTATTGTCGATATATGGAACAATATTATCTGCGTTTTAATAGGTTCGAAAAAATCTGACTGCACGATGGATTATCAATAAATAGAATCTGAAAAAGGGAAATAGTTGCGAAATTTTTATTGTGGCCCAACTTGAATGAGCTTCTCCACGCAATGTGCGGGGAAGTTGCCTGTCTTGCCGTTAAACTCGCCCGTCCAAATATCGCCGGTGTAAACGGTGGCAAAGAAGACCTCCCCTTGATCAAAAGACAGCTCCGAGGCATCTCTGCCCACGTACTTCTTTCGGGCACGGACTCTCATCCTCTGAAATGGAGAGGAGACGGAAACCATCGAGGAGGATGTTTGGATGGTGCGTGGGGGAGTGGGAGGGGGTTCTTCTCCTCCCGGGCTTGTTGGTTGAGAGCCCGTTTGCATGATTTGGTTTGCGGTAACATCGATTCTTCCTAGACTTTTGGATCTTCTCCGTCGGTCGATGGCACCTTCAAGGATGGAACCACAGGAGAAGAATGAACGAAGCAGAAAGAATGAAAGAAGAAACAAGGAAGAAGAAAGAGCACAAACGTGGTTAACATTATGAGGAGAGGCCTGTTTGGAAAAAGATGATGGACGTACTTATATTACGTTCTGAGCGAAAGGCAAAGTTATTAGCGTGCTGATTTAAAGGGGAGACAGAGGATGTGGCGCGAGGGCTGCTGGACAACCGGAGTGGTATTGCTATAAAACAACAATACATTAGATAAAAAAACGTCGAAGCTACGTCACAAAAGAAGGCATGTACCTGGCTTAGAAGGAGTTGAGAAAGTGCCAGGAGAACTGGCCCGTACTTGTGGGCTCCTCGCTGGGCGTGGCGGCATAGCCATCGTATTTGGAGCGCTTTGAATGCGTCCTCCTCCGCCTCCTGCGCCACCCAGACTAAAACCAACAGTAGAAGTTGCGATGGTAGCGGGAGGGTGACCAGCTGGTCCTTGCAAAGGGGTTGAGCCAAAGTAGATGGATTCCGGGGGAGGCGGTGGAAGGTCGGAGAGGTCTTGTGGAATGGGCTCTAGGTTGAATTCCTCTTCTTCTGGTGCGCTCTCGATGGTCGAATAGGAGTAAGACATGTCATAGAATCCACTTTGGTGCGCCTTGTTTTTGTTAAGAAATATGGTTGAGAAGAAGCAAAGAAAAAGAAGAAAGAAAATGACTCTAGGAAAGAAAGTAAAGAAAATAGAGAAACCTCGTGTAACTTCTTAAGCATAGTTTCAGGAGCAGATTCTGTGATGAGCTTCTCCACTTCTGGTGGAATTGCTTCCTCCGTTCCTGAGAGCTCTCTCAAGTACAATCGCTTCTCCTCCAGTGACTTCATACCAACATTATGATAGTCCATTTCTTCGATGTTGACTTTGTGAAACTGTTTCAGGAACTTGCAAAGATGTTTTCGCTCCACTCGAATGACCTCTCTCAAGCTGTCCGCCAACATCTTGTCGTGGTCTTGAATGGCTTGCGTTAACGTTCCTATCATTTGAGGATAGAGCTCTGGTTTCTTCTTGTTCCGTTGAGCTTTGTTGGTCTTTTGCTCCAGTTTTCGAATGTAGGAAAGACTTTGTTGTCTTTGTTTTTTAAATTGTTTTTCCATGTTCTTTTGTTGTTGTTATCGAGAGTTAAAACGCAAAGGAAAAGACCAAGACAAGATGACTAAGACTAGGACAACGAAACGAAAAAAGAATAAATAAAAATAACTTTAAACGAAGGAAAGGACTTACAATGACGTCTTTGTAGTCGTTCTCTATTTTGGCGGGCGTCCAAAAATCAAGAATATCCAGCTGCAGTCTCTCAGCATAGACCTCCTTCTTCTTTTCTACAGTTTCAAAGTGTTGGCTTAACGTTTTTATTCCCTCTCCTGTTTTTTAACAAAAATATTTAGCTGGAGAGAATACGAGAGAGAGAGAGAGAGAGAGAGAGAAAGAGAAGTAGAAAGAAGTGAGAAGTTGCAAGCAAAGAAGGCATACCAAGATCTCCAGTGTGAAGAGTGGAAAGTTGAGAGACCAGCTCAGCTATTCCAAGTCCTACTTCGTTCAGAACTGACCGCCAGAAAATAATCAGCATTCAGATGAAAGACAAAGAGAAAGAAAGAGGAACCAACAAGCACAAGAAGAAGTAGAAGCAGATAACAAGAAGGAGATGAAGCAGAAGAACAATAAGAAGAAGAGGCAGAAGAACATCAACAAGGAAAAGAACACGAAGAAACGAGTGTGGTACGCCGTAAAAGTTGTTGATACTTTGCAACGCTCTTCATCAGCTCCAATAACACTGGCTTTGCTTCCCTCATGTTCTTCAACCCGAAAAAAAAAAAGAACAAAACGTTAAAAAAAAAACAAAAGTCAAAGCAACAAAAAAAAAACACACCTGTAACGATTCGAATACAATGGCGGCCTTGGGATCCGTCCCGCCTTTCTTAAAGTCCTTCCTGTCGGGACGGAGTATGTCCTTCCCAGGTCGTACCGTCGTCATGGCGGGTGGGCGTGCAGGCAGGGCAGGGCAAGGCAGAGGCGGGTTCCTACGTTCGTTCAAGCAGTTGCTGGCTTTGCTTCCCTTCTCCTCTGGTCCAGGAGGTTTGATTTTTTTCGTCGTTTGAGCTGTAATACTTTGTTTTTCTCCTTTTTTACGTGTTTGCGTATTTAACAAATTAATAATTTGTCGGCGGGGCTGCACAAGTGGTGCACGGCGGCAACAAATTGGATGTGACGTCACCCACCTTAAATAGGCGACGCTGAAGTTTCCATTTTTAAGGTACAACGTTACGCCAAAGAAAAATAATCACAAGCGATAAACTCTCTCTCTCTCTCTCTCTCTCTGCACAACAATTAGAAAAACTATAAGCTCTCCGATGCCAGCACCTGGTTCTCTTTGAGAGGAAAGGGTAGTCGCTGGTTCTTCTTTTTGAGCTCCTCCAAAGCCTTTTGCCGGCGGGTCGTAATGTCCGCTCTGTACTTCCTCTCCCAAACGCTTTCCTCCTCCGCGAAATAGTTGTCGTAAGGTTTGGCTTGGGAGCAGGTCACCAACGTCTTATCAAACGTCGCAAAGATGGACCTGGAAACTCGTTTGTCGCGCTCCCAAGTGCCCACGTATCGTGTTCCATCTGCCCATGTCATCGTTCCAGTTCCATGCCTATGACCCTGTTATAGCATACGAAAGTTTGCAGGAAAAGATTTTGGTGTGAGATAGCAGACCCGAGAGGGACCGAAGAGAAGTAAAGAGCGAAAAAAACGAAACCTGATCCCAAAATCCGGTGTAGACACAGCCATCACTAAAGTAGTATTTGCCTTGTCCGTGTTTTTTGCTGGTAGCCCAATAGCCTTCATACTTTCTACCATCCAACCAAGTGTACATTCCGTAACCATGATGACAGCCATCCAACCACTCGCCCGTGTACTTACTCCCTGAAAAGAAAAACGTCATAAAAAGCCATTGAGCAATGCACAATAACGAACGAGAGGGAAGCGGCGAGAGAGAGAAAGAGAGAGAAGAATGTGGGATAGAGGAATACCATTAGGCCAGTAGTAGGTTCCTTTGCCAGTTCGTTTGCCATTGACCCACTCGCCTTCAAAGACATCGCCATCGATCCAGGTCCTTGTGCCATAGCCATTGCGGTGTCCTTGGTGCCACATGCCATCGTACTTGTTGCCGTCCGCCCAAGTGTAGATGCCGTGTCCTTCATGTACACCTTCCTTCCATCCCCCGTTGTAAGTGGCGCCATCCGACCAGCGATAGAATCCCTTTCCTTCCATCATGCCGTCTTTCCATTCTCCAGCATAGTATTCTGTTTGTTTGTATTGCATGTTTGGCTTGTTGTTAAAAGAGATAAAGATTGAATCTGAATGAACCAAGAAAAGGAAAGTACCATTATTTTCCCAGTGCTTGACGCCTTTACCATGAAGTTTTCCTTTGAGCCACTCTCCCTCGTAGTACGAGTTCCCTCCGGGCCAACAATACTTGCCTACACCGGTGAATTCCGGGTCATTCAGCTGTGTCCTTATCTACCATGCAGAAAGAGAAATGAAGGAGTAAGAGAAATGAATGAACACCACTAGCTAAAAACATAAACAAAGCCTAGCCCAACATACTAACCGTTTTCGCTTTGTACAACCACTTCCAGGTGGTGTTGGCGGGTTTAATGAGAGCAAGTGATGTCTCCTCCTCTTCTTCTGCTGGCTCGCCTCTCGTTGACGACGATGAAGCGGACTCTTCTCCGCTCTCGCTGCCATCGTCCTCTCCAGCGACCGCCCTTCGGGAGGAGGAAGGCGAGGAAGAAGCACCCGACGAACTCGAAGGTTCCGCTCCCTGTTCATCCGAAGCAGAAACCTCGGCTCTTCCGGAATTACTACCTTGCCCTCCTCCTTCCTGTCCGTCCGGCTGGTCAACTATTTCCGGTTGTTCTTGCTCCTCCTCCTCTTCTTCAGTTTGTCGTTCCTTGTCTTTTACTTCTTTTTTTGCCAACGAAGAAGAGTTTTGTGGCCGTCGTCTTTGCATTTCTTCTTGCTTTTCATTCTCCACAACCTTTCGTACAAGCTCCAGCCACAAGTAGTCGTCGTCGGTGATGGCTTTGAACCGGCGACAGGTCGGCGCCACGCCATGGCAGACGTCCTTCCCCGACAGGTGAGAAAAGATGCAAACCAGCACTTCGTCCGGAAAGGAGCTGAGAGACAACGATCCAAACGAACCAACTTCAACACGGGTTGCGCTTTGAACATATTCGGCAGCTGCCTCTACCACGGAAGCACGGATCCGATGAAGCTTTCCGCCTTTGCCTTCCGGTCCCTCGGCGGCTCGTGCTAGGTCTTCCACGGAAAGGGTTTGAAAGAAAGCACTTAGCCCTTCGCCAAAAGGGTGAAGCTCGTCTCTTCGCTTCATTGCAGACTGCATCATCCTGGGCCTCCTCCGGTCTTTTTATTTTGTGACCGTTATTGCCGTTTCTCCTATCCGTTCGTCTGTTGTTTTCGCAAAGGACAAACAACGTTTTTTTTAAACACCAAAAAAAAAAACTCCGATGAGGCCGCACAAACAGCAACTCCTCTTTGCTTGGGTGGAGGCTCCTCTTCTTCGTAGGCCTGCCTTCTCCCTCCTCCTCTCGTTGCTGTCAACCTCGTCTGTTGCTTTGCTAATCGAATTGGCCGTTAATTGAGCGTGAAGCGCTGCGGATGGCACGGAAGCTTTGATTAGGCGTGGTGTGGAGATCAGCTCATAGGCGTGGACGGAGTTTTCCCGCAGCCGCAACGAAATGTCGACAAAACGACCGTTCTATCTACGAGAGTTAGTCCTCTCTGTTTCTTCTCTTCTCTCTCTCTCCTCTCTTCTCTCATCTCTCTTCTCTCTTCTTTTTTCCCCCTCATCACTGATGGTCTTCTCTTCAGCAAAGGAGAATAACAACGTTTTACTTGATGTACTTGGAAAGAAACTTGCGATGAAAGTCGTTTCGTATGGTGTCGTTGATAAACCGCTTTTGAGGTTTTGGTGCGTCCTTTGTTTGGTTCTTGAACACCACATCTTCATACCATCTTTATGTTTGTTTCGCATTTTAGAGTCAGTTAGTTGTTGTTACATGAGATAGACAAGCATATAGCAAAGCAACAGCAAACAGAAAGCAGAAAGCAGAAGAGCATAAACGTGAGAGAAGAAACAAGGGGGTACGAGAAAGAATGAGAAGAGCAAACGGAACATAATACTAACTTCTTCTTTACAGTGGAGTCGCTGGTAGCTCCAATGGGATTGCCAAATCTGACAGCCTCCAACTCCTTCCGCTCTTCCATTTCCTTCTGTGCAATTTCCTGCTTGGCCTGTTCCTCTGCTCTCTCCCTCTTTATCTTTTCCAACTCTCTCATAAGTTCCGCCGTTTCGTCCTCGCTGTCACTGTTATTGTGGTAAGTCGTCATATCATTTAAACACAGCAAAACAAAAGACAAACACCAAACAACAACAAAAAAAAAAATAACCACATAAAAGAACAACAAAACAAAACAAAACAAATGAGCGAGAGAGGGAGAGAGAACCTGTCCGAGTCAGAGTCGCTGTCAGAGTCGCTATCCGAGTCGTCCGAGTCAGTGTCATCCGCATCTATGTCGTCCAGTTTGGAGGGAGCTTTGGTGGAGGCCTGTTTCTGTTTCTCTCTTTCCTCCTCCTCTTCCTCCTCATGACTGGTAGCCTTCAGCCGTTTGAGCTCTTTCGGCGCTTCCAATCTTGCCACCCCCTCTACCAAATCATCTGAGTGGTTGATTGATTTAGCATTATTGTTGGCGATCAGGGGTATTAATCAAAAAGTACGCTGGTTGCGGCTTGAGAAAAAAAAGAACAAACCATGTTTACGTTTGCTGTCGAAATGTTTTCGTTCTCTCTCTTCAAGCTCCTCTTTGAGGTTTCGTTGGTTGACCTCTTCTTTGCTGGCCTGACCCGCTTGTCTCACCTTGAGCTTGGTGTGGCCAGGCTGCTGCTTGGCAGAGGTCTGCCTGGAGGGAGCTGCCCTTGTGTTGGTGGCTGTTCCTTTGGCAGGAAAAAACGTGGGGCGTGCTGCTGAAGTCATTGGCGTTGTGTCTGTCTTTGGACGAAGATGAACGAAGGGAGCAGAAGAACCTGGAGGAGGAGGAACTCTATCTCTTTTTTCTTTCGCTTTCGCAAACAAAAAAAAAAAAGAACTTCACTAATGACCCCCCAAACATGATTGGCTTTTTCACTGAGGGGTCATAAAATTCGAAATATGTTTTGTTTGTCATTACGAGGGGTCATCGGTAAAATAAATGGGAAGGCACCTTTCCTCCTGAGTTGGTGCTCTTTTTTGCTCTGCACCGAATTCGACATGGTCACACTTCCACTTTGGAACACTGCTATTATCACCAAGCAGAGCAAGGCCACATTGTCCTGTTCTTTTGTCAAGGTCAGTTCCCTTCTATCAAAGCTTCTTTCAAGTGCTCAACTTGGTGTCCTTGCCATCGCCATCTCCCCGCCGTCTTCATCATAACGTCATTCACTAGGACTTCTTAAGTTCCTTCCAGAGATGACACTGGATCTTGTTTTTCTCAATAATTCAAAAAAAAGGACTTTCTTTTTACAACGTTACATTCATTGTTGATTGTTAAAGAGAAAACCAACCTTTGCCAAGTACGCAATGTAGCGCCTTGCGATGGCAGCATCTACCTCCACCCAATCCTCTTCCTTCCAGCCACCACCATCTTTGCCTAAGCTCCTTAGCGTCTCCTTCGTTCTCACCGTTGGTAAACATCCACTTGCACCACTCTTTGGCTTCCACTCAAACCCGCACAGCTGCTCTTTGAGAGGCCACAGTCGCTCATCGCGTTCCATTGTGAGCTCTTTCTTTGCTCTTTCCCTCCATTCTTCCGAGCTGACATTACGAAGGGAAAAGCCTGCTTTAACAAGTTCTGCCATCACCATAGACAACGCTGGTCCTTGATTCATGTAATGAAACACTCGCTGATCCTCGTCTTTCACTTCGTTGTTGATCGTCATCAAAGAGACGATAGCTTTGGCAACCACGTCGACAGGGGTCCAATGTAGCACAACGGTCGTGTCCATAACAGCGCAGCCAAGAAGGACGCAAGCACGAAGCAGCAACGACACAAAGTCATGTGGGTTTGTGACGCCGCTGATGGTGTCTCCCGAGATAGGACCCGGGCGATGCACTCGCACATCCAATCCTAAATGCTGATGGGCCTTATAGAGAAGCATTTCGGCGATGGCTTTGCTTTGGGAGTAACCATCCTCTTTGGCCTCGATTTGCGAAGGATCAAGCAACATCCAGTCTTCCGCGTCTTGACTCAAAGCAGCTGTTGAGGAGAGAGCCCCAGCTGTGGAGACGTAATGCACCCGAGCACCAGCCAAAAGCGCAAACCGGATCACATGGAGAGTTCCGGATACGTTGCTAGCTTTCAAGGCTGAATATGGCAACGCCATGTTAACCCAAGCCCCGCTGTGCAAAACTTCAGTTACTCCACAATCACCTTCTTTCTCCCCATCAATCAAGCGTTGATAGATGTGTTTGTCTAGGCCTAGACATTCCTTGGAGACATCACCGCATAAAACCGTCACTCTGCTCCGACAAGATGCAGAAGAAAGCAATGTTGCGATCTCTTCAAAGTCGTTTGCATACTCTTGAATAAGGCGCTGTAATGCTGTTGCATCCGAAGAAGCTCGAACGAGTAGGTAAAAGTGGGCGTCAGCAGGGTGCTGGCGAAGAAGGTGTTGGACGAGGAATGGGCCCAAGAAGCCAGTACAACCAGTTACCAACACCACCGGACGGGAGTGGGTTTTCTTGCGAAGGTTTAAAGAAGGTAAGTCGTTTGGAAGCGACCATTCCTTGGCCCAATCAATTATATGTTGGCGTCGTCTTTGTCTGCTATCGTTGTTGCTTGATGTTGACGACGAAGCAACGAGGAGTTGTTGCTGAATCATGTTTGTCATGTCTTTGTCATCGCTTGAAGCAGCTGGTGCAGTGGACGACGAGACGAGGCGAGATATGTGAGCCAGTGGATAGTCGAACAACGTGGACAGCTGAATGGTAATGCCGTGCGTCTCTCGCAAACGATTGCAGAAGCGAGCAGCAGTCAATGAGTCGCCTCCAATCTCTGCAAAGGTGGCTTGAGGAGAGACTGAAGTGCCCATCAGCGGCATCACTTCACGAAGAAGATCCAGAAAACTTTCGCTCAGCACATCTGAAGGAGATGCAGAAAGCGTTTCTTGGAGTTGCTTGTAGAGAGCATCCCTGGCAGATCTGTATCGAGCTTGAAGAACTTGGCGTCTCTTCTTCTCCGTTGCCGTCAACATACCGTTTTCCGCCGTCCATGTAGCTCTCTCCAAATGAACAGCTTGAGGTATCTCAATCGGTCGCAGATGATGATGCACTCCCCACATTCTTATCTTGTCCAAAACAATCTTTGCCCACTTGTTGTCATTCGCATCTTCCTCTTCCTCCTTCAAGCCCATCTTCTCGCTTACGTGAAAGAATTCGGAGAGCAGATGCGAGGAAGGAACAATTACTGCCACTGTACATGGTTGCGAAGAGGAGCCTAGCACCAAAGCCTGCTCTATCCAAGGGCACTGCTCTAAAATCGTTTCGATATGCGTGGGCGATATCCATTCGCCTTGTGCCAGTTTTATGAACATTCCACATCGATCGATTACTTTCAACCGTCTTTCCACAACAGAAGAGGATGCACCCGTGGTGGTCGTTTGCAGTTGACCGATATCACCGGTGCGGTAGTATTTCTTTCCATTTATCAAGACAAATGCTTTTGCGTTCAGCTCATCATCGTTCCAGTAACCAGGAATGCATCGTGGGGAATGTACGCATATCTCTCCTTGCGGGGGATGTCCATCCGCAAAGTATCCCATCTCAGGCACCGACATCAACCGAACGTCCACTCCAGGATAAATGATTCCGTCACGCGTGATGCCACCAGTCTCGCGAGAGCCGTAAAGGTCCACAATATCGATACGAAGCTTATCTTTCACAAAGTCGAGAACTTGAGGCGTGATGGGAGCTCCGCCTGACGTAGCGACTACTAACCTGTTGCCCAACATTCGTCTCATCTCCTCCGCCACTTTCTCTGTCACTTCCATTCGAATTCTTTCTCGTTCTTCCGGTTGTATCACGTCACCTTGTTGCTGTTGAGCAGTGATGCATCCTTTCGAAACACGAGTCAAGTAATCTTGATACAGAGAGTTCCAAAAGGTTGGCGTGGCACCGACGTGAGTGGGCCTTCCCAGACGAAAGTCATCGAGCAAAGTCTGAAGGTTGTTGGCAAAAATGCGCTGTCCACCGCACATCATCGTCTGCAGCAGAGACAAAGCAAAACTAGGGTCGTAGCTTTGAAAGTCCAAGCGAATAAATGGTTGGATGTTAGCCACTCCCTCGCTTGGCATCATGAGTTCTTCAGTGAAGATAGCTCCTTTGGGAATACCAGTGCTGCCGCTGGTAAAGAGAATGGAGGAGACGTCCTCCAATGAACGTCGTTGAACCGTAATCAAAGAGATGGGAGGAGAGGAAGCAGATGGTAACGGAGGACGGGAAGAAGAAGAGTTTCTTTGCGATAGTTGAATGTATGCCTCTTGCCCAACAAAAAGAAACTCATCCAAGGAAAGAAGGGATTTTTGGTCGCATTCTTCGTTGTTGCTATCGTCGTTAGAGCGTATCAAAGGTGGTAGTTCTTTCGTCGTTATTTCTACAACGAGAGGTGTGCCTGTTCCTATCGTAGAAGAATGGGAGTCGTTAGAGAGGTTTCCTAATACTCCTGCCACTTTCTCCAAATAGTTGCTTCCTACAAAACACACTGTCGGCTGTGTCTTCTCCAAGATGTGGCGCAACGTTTCCTTATCTAAGCCACCATGAACAGGAACCAAGATGCATCCTGCCATCAATGCGCCAACCATGGCGACGGTGTAAGCAGGTGAAAGGTCAGCACACAACAAAGCAACGCTGCCTTTTTGTTGCTGTTGTTCAGCGAAGAAGTTCTGGTTTCGCAGAGCAAAGAATACGTTGGCACAGTGATGACCCACCTCTCCATAAGTCAACCAAGTGAAGCCACCATCACTTGCTTCATTCTTGGAATGTTTTTGTTGTGAGGGAGACGATGAAGGAGGACGAAAGGCGAGAAAGGGTCGTCGTTCGAATCGCCTAAAGGCGTCCAAGGCGACTTCGGAAGAGCACGCGCCTCTTGCTGTCTCTTGTAGGTAAACTGTCTCTGGAACGAGCTCGTGATGAGGAAGATGAACTGTTTGTTGCTTGTTCCCTGAAGTTACAACGCAGCCGCTGCAACAGTTCCAAGACATCAAGCAAGTGGCACAGTTCCAACGGATGTCACCTGGTCGTATAACTTGCTGACAAACGTCACAAAGGCACAAAGTGGCAGAGGTCAACGCAGCAGCAGTAGCTGAGGAATGAGAGAGAGAAGAGCAGCGACAAGAAAACTGTCCAAACGTCATCGCTTTTGCATTCTTCCATTCTCCTCGTAGCCACAGCTCTTCTTCTACCTCTGCCCCTTCAGCTTCAACCTCCTTGTCCTTCTCCTCCCCTTCCTTCATACTCACTTTCTTTTTCATAACGTCAAGCAAACCTTCATAAATGACATCGTATCCAGCGGTCTGTTCCAACTCCTCGTAGAGCTTCACGAGATGAATTCTCTTCTTGTCAGCATCCCAAGAACCATGTACCGTGAAGAAGAGTAATGGCCGGTTGGGGACGTCCGCCGAGTCGTCAAAGTATCCACAACCAAAGGCATGAGCGCTCTCGTTCAGAAGACAAAGGGACCACCGTATGGGATTGGTGGGGATGTAGAACTCTGCAAGAGAAGGGTCGGGAACGGATTGGCCGACCCATAACCCAGACGTATGTACCCTCGCATCGTCCTCTTCGCGAACGCACAACAACCTACCCCCCGCTCGGGTTTGTGACGTTGTGCCTTCCTCTTTGTAGCTCCATTGGCCAACGATGCAGAGCACTCCGTTTTCGATGCGTAGCGAGCCGTTGTACTCCCTCGTGATGATGCAGTTGCCTCCGTCGTGTTCTTGCGAGAAGAGAGTTTCTTTGAGTTTGAGGGTTGCTGCGTTTCTGTCCCAGGTGCCTTGCAAGATGCTCGGCCTAGCGGCTGCACTCACAGTGCTGTTGGTGTCGCTCGAGGTGGAGGAAGAGGAGGAGGAGATGGAAGCAGAAGAACAGGCGGCTCCATAGGCCGAAGGATACCGTTTCGTGTCAGGCATGAACGTCAAGCTCCATAACAGCGGTTCGGAGGCCTCCTCTTCCTGTCCAGCCGACCCACGAAAGCGTTGGCCCACCCACACGCAGCTCAAGTGTTGCGGAAGACCCTTACTTGCGCTACTCATCACTGACTGGGTTGTGTTCAAGTAAGGTTCTTTTTTTTTTTTATTCGACGGCCAATACTTTTATTCTGCCTTTTGTTCATGGAAAAGATTGACCGATTATTGATATTATCTAATGATCCACCCAATCGTTTTTCAGTAAAATAAATTGTCGACTAATTAAAAATCAACAAATATTTTCTTTTGACAATAAATAGATCTCGAGAAAAAACAAACAAACAAAAAAAAAATAGACGAGATTTAGGCCCAACTGCGTGCAAGGTGCTTTTTCCGAACGAGCCAAGTGGATAAGACGCTCATGATCAGCAGACCAGAGATTGTGATGATAAGAGTGTTGTACTGAAAGTCTTCATTGAGCAGGTCAAACGTGTTGGAGGGAGTGACGCGCGTGAAAAACAGGTCAAGGCCGTAAGCAAACACTAAACTTGTGGACTCCAGGGAAGTAGGAGACGTCACCACGTTCCTCAAATTATAAACCTTTGGTTTTTTTAAAAAAACAAAAATTAACAAAACATTTAAAAGATAAGCAAAGAAAGAGGAAAGAAAGTAATGAAGGAAAGAAACGTAACTGTGTGGTTGTAATTGATGATGTCGACTGTACGATAGGGCAGGTTGGGAGAATATGGGATGACGCCGTCGCTCTTCTCTTCGGCGGTGATGTCCTCCTTCATTTTGCGTCTGTAGTTGAGGAAGCGCTTGTCCAAAGTGAGCAATCTGTCTGAGCTTAGGCCGACTGTATTCGAATATTATTGTTGCAGAAAGCACGATGTTTTGTCAGCAAAGTTATTATGCAAAACATTAACAATCATGAAGATAAAAACACGAAAACAAAAAAATAAGATATTAACAAAACGGAACAACAAAAAGAAAAGAACGTACGAATGATGTATTTGTTGGTGATGCCGCGAGTGGTTTGTGTTACAGCCATACGCTTCACGCCAGAAGGGAATGCGTACGATTGTTGCTCAACAACAGGAGGAGGCATATCGAAAGCTGAGTATTTGCCTTTCTTCTCCTCAGAGAAAGAAGATGAATGCAAATAATCATGAGAAGAAGAAGAAAGGAAGAGCGATACGAATGATTGAGATAGAGCAGAGGTGGAGCGATAGGACTGCCATTGAATGGGACTCGGCTCGAAGAGCTCCAACACAGTCATTTCGTAGCGATGATTCTTCCAGTTCCAGTATTGCAAAACGACCCAATTTTCGCTTTGTAGTGTTGCCACTGGCGGTTGCGCATTTCTAGATGAAGAAGAAATAAATGAGAGATAAGAGAGGAATTAGAGAGAGGTAGAGAGTACTTGTAATAGGTATCATAAAGAACACGCCCACTAACGGCGTCTATCAGATAAACATTGATTGTAGAGTCAAAGGTGGTTTTGGCGTTAGCAGAGTCGTATATGGTGGGGAGATAAGTCACCACCACAAACATGTTTGAGTTGATGTACCGCGGACGAATCACATTGTTTTCTCCCTGTCAACGTAATAATTTAACAGACAGGAGAAAAAGTTGGTCAGAAGGAGTAAGAAAGAACAAACAGAATGAAGAGCATACCTGAACGACCACAGGAGAAGCAACGTGTTCTCCAGGTTGAGGAGAGGCAATCGTTTGGATTCGTTCCTGAGAAGAAGGAAACTCCACGTTCCATGTAGGAACGACTCGAAGGTCCTTCGTCAGACCATAGCCTTCAATCTTATCGTGGCCATCATCGCGACTCGTTGTCTTGACCAGATAAAAGCTGACAGAGGAGTGATGAGCTTGGATCAGTTCCCTAGTTGCCGGGCTATTGGGGTAATAGGTCACGCTTTTGCCTCCGTCCAACATCAAAAGTACAGGATGAGCAAAGCTGAGTGGGTCCACTGCTGGCAACAGAATGCTCTGGTCCACAACTTGGTTCAACTCCATTCTTTGTTGTTGCTCTTGTTGTTCCTCTTCGCCGGTTAAAAGATTCAAAGTAAGAACGATGGCGGTCGCAACGGCATCTTCCTCTGGCCTGGCAAAGGCAGAAGCAGCACTAGGCCTTCCTATCAACACGGCTTGCGGAGGCGGATGTGCAGAGCTTCGCCTCACATAGAGAGCAGTTGGGCGGAAGAGATAAAGATGATCATTGGTGGCACGGATGAAGCGTTGCCACAAGATGGTGCCATCAGTGGAGCGCAGCGCAAATACTTTGCCAGCAGAGGTAGCCACCACGATCAGTCGGTTGAGGCCAAACTTGTCTTGCGTGAGTGCGGCGGAGGAGGAGGCGTCTTCTACACTGGTATGTACTTTGTCGACGGAGGATGAAGAAAGAGTGGCAATAAGGCGCTGCGTTGACTCCTGCGGTTTGTTTTTGCATTTGTTTGCTGTTAGATATTGTGTTGAAAGAAAACGATTTAGAAGAGAAGCGGTACGAGTAATTCTTGTCCGTGAGATTTGATACGACGCACAAAGTTACCAACCACTCCCTCGTCTTAATATAATGCTCATCAGTTAGTTCAGAAGAACACCAGAAGAGAAGAGCCAAAGAGAGAGAGAGAGAGAGAGAGAGACCTATTCCAAACTCCTTTTGTAAGGCATGTCTCACAGCGACCTCAGCGGGAAGACCGATGACCTGAGTATGCGTGATAGAGGCCAAGGCCTCCTCTCTGGTCCAGGTCCCTTCCATCTTGTCCAACAACGTAAGGGCATGATCTTGGGTTACCACAACGATTTTGTGACGAACGTCACTGTTGCTGCTTCCTTTCTCTGTAACACTGGACAAAAACGCTTTCTCAGCGGCTCCGTGTTCCTCAGCATTGAGTGCAACATAACTCTCCGTCAATACTGTTTGTCCACTTTGTAAGTCTACCACACTGACCGTGCTTTTTTGCTTTTGTTGTTTTGTTGTTCGATTGTTAAGTTTGTTTGATGTTGTAGTTGGAAGGTTGTTCGAAAAAAAAAAAGGCGAAGAGAAAAAATGGCGCAGGAAACTAGAAAGCCAAAAGTTACCTCTGCGACAGTGACTGCTGCAACAAAAGATTTGCCAGAGATGTGGGAGGAGGCAGAGAACGCAATAGGTTCCACTGAAGTGAATTCTTTGATGACCTGTATAGAGAGACGCCCTCCGGCGTCAGAGATAAGAAGCAATGCACTGTGTCCCTTCGATGAGTGCAACAAAAGAGCTGGGACTGTGTCGCTAATCGAACTGAGTTGTGCTTGTTCGCTAATCTTGGCAGTAGAGGACAAGAAAGACTAAAACGAAGAAGAACACGAAGTTAGTAAAAATGTGCACGAAACAATAGAACTAAAGTACCGTAAGTGGTATTGACGTGAAAGAAGATTCTGTTTTCAACGGCAACACATAAACAAGAGAGTCCGCCAAGCAAGCCAGGTATGGCCCAGCGCTCGTCACAACACAGTTCTCCGCTGTCAAAGCAGAGGAAGAGGCGGCATCCAAGAGGCGAAGCGTTCTCTCCTTTTGCAACACTTTGCCGTTGTGCGGGTCCAGAACGACCACAAAAGCATTACCGCCGCTCTTCTCAAAGCCAATAACGTACAACTGAGCTAAAGAAGTAGAAGAAGGCACGACAAGTAGACGATAGAGTGTGCGTCCACTGATGTTATTTGGGGAGGAGGACGAAGCAGACCAAGTCCAAATAACTTGTCCGTCTTTGCCGGAGCGAGCTTGTACTTGATCGAGCACCAGCAAGAGGATGTCTCGTTGGCCGTCGTGATCGAGGTCGTGCACAAACTGAGCATCAAGGCGCTGTTGCACGCGGGTCTCACTCTCGCTGGCCAGCTGGGAGAGCAGGTCCTCGCTCACCTGAGCAAAGGAGAAGGTGGAGTCTGTCCACAATAGACTGCCATCGCTGGCACTCCACAATGAGACATGCTTGCCGTGTGCGCTCAGCGTCAAAAGTGCTATTATGTGAGCGAGAAAGAAAAGATGAGAAACTTGAAGCCCGAAGGAGTAAACAGGAATAATACCTTTGTTGTCTCTGCGAAGGAGATGTGCTCTTTCTTCATTGGGAAGAATACGTCTCCACTCTAAACAGAAGAGAATAAGAATAAGATGATAGAAGGAGAGAGAGAGAGAGAGAGAGAGAGAGAAGAGAAGAGAGAGAGAAGAGAGAGGTCACAGTTACTTGTTGCTCCTGTGTCAAGGTTGAGCGAAGCTATGGCTCCCGACTCCGTGGCCACAAAAGCTCGTTTGTCTTCATGAAACTCCAGCGAGGATACTTTTCCAATGTTCTCTTTTGTCCTGCGTGTGTGAACGCAAACGAGTCATTTCACAGCGATTTCAACAACCAAAAAAAAAAAAGAAATTTTGTGTACCAGTCAAGTTTTCCTGCTTGGTCCGCATATAAACCCCGCGACACCTGAACCAACAGACCAACAACAAACAGAAGAATCCAAGCAACGCTCTGCTTCCTCGGCATGGCAAGATCCTTCCCTTCTCTCCGCCGCACCATCATCCTTCTGAGTTTTTTGCTGGGGTCTTCCTTTTTGTCGACAACTTGCGTGAGGAGTCACAATTATTACTCAGACCATAATTGCTGCTCAATTTGAGCAACTTTGCATGTCATGTTCCTGCAATCTTTCTCGGCACAAGCAAGCAGAGGCAGAAGAAGAAGAAGAAGAAGAAGAAGAAGAAGAAGAAGAAGAAGAAGAAGAAGAAGAAGCACAAGAAGAAGAAGAAGAAGAAGAACAAGAAGAAGAAGAAGAAGAAGAACAAGAAGAACAAGAAGAACAAGAAGAACAAGAAGAACAAGAAGATGAAGCATGCACAAAGAAGAGCGAGAGGTAAAATAAGACAGAAAGCAAAAGTATTCGAGGTGTTTGATATTAAACGTACAAGAAAAACTGTACAAAATAAATAACCAAAGAAAAAGAGCAAGGTTAACCTTGCTCTAGCTGAGCTAACAAACGAGCGAGATCTTTATCTTTAACAGTGGAAGAAGAAGCTTGCTGAGTCGCGCTCGGATCCGCAATGGGTGTCGAGGATAACTGGATGGGAGGCAATAAATTCATAAGCAAGATACATATGGTATTGGAAAAGAAACGTTAAACAAAAAACAAACTTTAGTGGATAGCTCTAGGCCAATCTCATCAAATACTTGATCCAAATAGGCATCCGAATCTTCATCATCAAACTCGCCTTCCAGAGCCTCATCAAGCATCCTGAAGAGAGAGAGAGAGAGAGAGAGAGAAACGAAATGAGCTAAAATAAAGACGTAGAATTGGAAGCAATGGACTACGCACTCTTCTTGCATGTTTGAAAGTTCCATTTGTCGCTCAAATTGTTGGAGGGTGGCTTGCATCTTTGGAAGGTTGACTTGCTTGTTTGCCACTGCCATAGCCTTTTGACAGGAAAGTATAAGAGTGATAAACAGAAGAGACAAGAAAAAGAGAAGTGGTGAAGCGGAGAACGAGGAAGCGAGAAGAGGAGAACAACGAGAGTTCAAGCAGCATTTCAGACGCAATACGAAGAAGAAGAAGAAGAAGAAGAAGAAGAAGAAGAAGAAGAAGAAGAAGAAGAAGAACAAGAAGAACAAGAAGAACAAGAAGAAGCAGAACAAGGGATAGCAGAAGAAGAAGAAGAAGAAGAAGAAGAAGAAGAAGAAGAAGAAGAAGAAGAAGAAAACGAAGCGTACTCTTCCAGCTTGGCCCATGGCAACGCCCATGGTATGAGTGGCCTTCATGGAGGCTTGGCGAGCATTCACGACGGAGAGCGTGCCTTTGGTCTTGAGCAAGCGTTCACGCTGGGCTCGCATCTGGACGACCTGCTTGGATAGCTGTCTTGCCGCATATTCCTCGCCTTTCCTGAGGTGAACCTTGATTTGTGCCATCGTTTGTGTTTCCTGTCGCTCCAGCTGTTGTATCTCTTTGTCTAAGGAATGGTTTTTGTTAAAGCCGTGATTAGTTTTATGTGTTTTTTGTTTTGTTTATTTTTTTTGAACGAACAAACGAACCCAAGTCCCTTTGTGAGTGCTTAATCCCTCTGCTATTCTCGCGCATGACCTGCTCTGGCGTCTTTTTCTGCCGAAAGGGAAACATTGCTGCTGCTGTGTCTCCTCCTCCTCCTTGCCTTGTTCTTTTTCTTTCTTTTCTTTTCGGGAAACTCTGCCATCCAGCTGGTCAAAAGCGCCAAAAATGCGAAATTACTTGGCAACAGTTCCATCCAATGCCACCCGGACGCTAACCCTAACCTTATGGTAAAGTTTTTTTTTTTTTTTGGCTGGATTTTTTTTTACGAAACGGGTGACTTTGACGAGAGAGATATAACCAAAAAGATGGGCCACTGGGAAGGGTTCTGGCGGTGGATCAGGTACAGAACAATACCTTTTTGGTTCTTTTTTAAAAAAATGATACTTTTTACTGTGGTGGTGGTGGAGGTGGCGGTGGTGTACAGAACGCCGATGTTGTTTTTGTTAACAAAGAGCATCTGTCTGCTGCGCTAAGTTAGGTCCAATAAAGGAGGGGTGTTGCTTGGTGTCGGCGTGCTGGTTGCCCTTCCTGTTCTGCTCTTGCAACAACACGGTGACGTCGACGGTCGTATGGCTAGAACTGCGTTCGTAGCTACGTTAATGGGTACCTTTTTGCAAACTTTTTTCATTCAGCACACCTGCCTTCTCCAAACTAACGTTACTCGTTTCGTCTAGCGTTTTACTGGATAACGGAAGTGCTGCCAATTCCTGGTTCTCTCCTTCTCTCTCTAGCGTATTTTCTTTATAGTTGTTGATGGTCTAACTTTGCAGGCTATTTGCTTGCTTCCCTTGCCCAGTGACCGCATTGCTTCCGTTGGTCTTGTTTCCAGCACTTGGCATTATGCCGGGCAAGGAGGTCGCAGGCCTTTACCTTAACGACTCATTGTTTCTCCTTGTGGTTTGTTATGTGGCTTCTCGTTCTTCTGCTTCTGCTTCTGCTTGTTGTTGTTGTTGTTGTTGCTGTTGTTGTTGTTGTTGTTGTTGTTGTTGTTGTTGTTGTTGTTGTTGTTGTTGTTGTTGTTGTTGTTGTTGTTGTTGTTGTTGTTGTTGTTGTTGTTGTTGTTCTTGTTCTTGTTCTTGTTCTTGTTCTTCTTGTTGTTGTTGTTCTTGTTCTTCTTGTTCTTGTTCTTCTTCTTCTTCTTCTTCTTCTTCTTCTTCTTCTTCTTCTTCTCCTTCTCCTTCTTCTTCGATGTTGACATGAATTGCTTGTCAAGGGAACGTTTATGGTGGCACTGGGGATGGAGAGGTGGAAGCTACATGAAAAGCTGGCCCTTCGATTTGTGTTATTGCTGGGGCATAGGCCTCGTGCCATTTTGGGAGGATTCATGTGGATGACTTCCTTTTTGTCATGGTGGATCAGTAATACCGCTGCCACTTCTCTCATGGTTGCTTTTCAATTCCTTCTCCTCTCTTCTCTTCTTTTCTTTTCTTCTCTGTTGTGAGTTTTTCTGATGCCTTCACAGACTCCAATAGCCCTTGCCATCGTGTTGCAAATGAAGAAACATGCTGTAGAGGAAGGTTCTTCCTCTCCTTCCGTTGGCGAAGAGGTCCCTCATTTACAAGTATTGCGTATGCCCTCCACTTCAAAGCGTAGTGGGGATATGGGCTATGAAATGGTAGAACTGACTCATAGAAGCCACATTGTTGATGAAGAAGAAAACGGAATAGACGTAGTCGCTGATGACATTAGCGATTACAAGTTACGCATGCAAGAACAACAGATGAGAGAGCCGACAGAGAAAGAGATGCTAGAAAATGGAGCGTCGTCACACTCACCATCCGTTCCCGAACTACCATTGGAAGACGTTAAGATCAACAGTGGACAAGAAGCACAAGAACAATATGACGGAGAAGCATATGATATGACGCCAAATGAAGATGGTGCACATATCATGGACTCGTATGCTCGTGGTGTTCTTTTTGGAGTCGCTTATGGAGCCTCCATTGGAGGCACCACCACTTTGGTTGGAACCCCCACCAATATTGCCCTTACGAGCCAATTCTCGGCCTTGTTTCCACAGGCCCCTGCTATTTCTTTCTTTCAGTGGATGTTATTTATGATCCCTTTGGTATACATCTCCTCTCTCTCTCTCTCTCTCTCTCTCTCTCTCTCACTGACTTAGAGACGTTTGCAATGAGCAGAACTTGGTATTTCTGACATTTGTATGGATGTTTCTTGTAGCCTGTTTTTGTCCAACAAAGGCAGTGCGGTTCATATCATCTCGCATTGACACCAACGCTATCTCTCGGCGGTACTTGGCTATGGGACCACTCAATTGGCCCCAAACAGTCATTATCATTAGTTTCGTATCGATGACTCTTTTATGGTCCGTTCATGCTCTCTCTCTCTCCGCTTCCTTCTTTCATCCTTTTTCAACAATATGATAATCATCTCCTCTGCAGGTTGACAAGAAACGGATTGGAGGAATTGGGTTTACCAGGATGGAACAAACTATTGCCATACGGGCTCTACTTTACCGATGCTACAGTAGCACTCGTAATTGGTATCGCTTTGTTTGTGCTGCCTGCACGTATAGAGGAAGGCAACCTTATGGACTGGAAAACAGCCAAAAATCTTCCCTGGTGTGTTTGTCACCTCAATAAAACTGAAGGGAGAGAGAGAGAGAGAGAGAGAGAGAGAGAGAGAGAGTACAACTAACGCTTTCAACACAAAAACAAATAACAGGGATATTGTGTTGCTGATAGGAGGAGGCTTTGTGCTAGCGGATGGCTTCGTGGACAGTGGTCTCTCCAAGTTTCTTGGCGAGCAAATGAAAGTACTCTCCTCCCTGCCAGTGATAGGCCTGCTCTTTGTCCTATGCTTCAGCATTACCATGATAACGGAGCTGACCTCTAATGTGGCCACCGCCAACATATTGCTGCCCATTTTGGCGTCTATCGCTGTTTCCATTGAGCAACCTCCCTTACTTTTGATGATTCCTGGTTTGTTTCCTTCCCTCTTCTTTTTTTTTTTCATTTCAATTTCCTTCTTCTTTGTTTGTTTCTCATATCTTTGTTTCTCTTCCCTCGTGTTCTGCTCCTCTCTTCTTCATAAATACAACACAAAAAAGGCACATTGGCATGTTCGTATGCGTTCATGCTGCCAGTGGCAACCCCGCCGAACGCCATTATCTTCTCTTCCTCGTTGTTCACCGTGTCCACGATGGCCAAGGCTGGCTTCTTGGTGAACTTGTTTGGCGTGATACTTCTCACTCTCTATACCTACTTTTTCGGAAGCACGTTCTTTGACTATAGGTTTGGCCAAGTTCCCGACTGGGCTCTTTGAGAGCTGTTATTGAACCTCCTATTCACCATTTTTTTCTTTCTCGTCTCTCTGCTCTTGCATATGTAAGCATTACACTTCACTTCATATTCATGCGGAGTGTAGATTAACTGCATTTTTACAACAAAGGTTTTGCTTCTCCTGTAACAAACATCAGCAAAGTGGTAGGGTAACACAACAACAGCAAGAACAGAAAGAAAACGGAAAGAACTCTGTAAAGCTGTCAGCTTTGCCGCGAAGATGAAGAGCCTTTGTCGGAGGTTTGCTCGGGTTGCAGGTCCACCAAAATGCGTTTCATAGCTTGCGCGACTTCCTGTGCTGCGCTGCCCAACTCCTCCTTTTGTTTCTGCGTTTCTCTGTTGCGCTCCGTTGCTTCCTTTTCCGCCTGCTCCTTTGCGGACCGCAACAGCTCTTGCACGTCCATCTTTTTTTTGTTGCTCTTTCGTTTCCCTTTTTTTTTTCCTCTTGTTGATCATCTCGATCATCTCGATTTTAACCATTTTTGAGGTATGTGACATCAGCTAGCTGACCCTAAAATAGCACCTGTCGACAGAAACCTAAGGGATGTGAGTCCCGTCGACATGAAAGAGAAGAGCAAACACGAGGAGAAAGGAGGGCTGTGGGAGTTTTTCATAAAAAAAGTAGCTTGTATGAAGGGTTTCAAAGGGGAGATGGGAAAAGAGGTTGAGAGAGGGGGGGGGGTTAGCAAAGAGGCTTCTCCGCTGGTTCCTTTCTTCGGGGCTGCCATACTTGGAGTACAACTCCGCGCGTCTCTGGTCCCTGTTTTTTGGTTGTTGTAAGCACAAAAAAAAAGAGAGCGAGCACAATGCAAATAGGCTCTTGGATAAGGAGAGTACGAACGTTCGGGGGTGCTTGCTGCGATAGCCATCCAACTCGGCTTCCTCGGCTTGGATCTGCTCCCAAGTCTTGAGCTTGGCATACTTGTTGCGCCTGTGGCAGCGACAGCAGCAGCAGACGCACACCGTCGCGACGAGGAAAAGGATCACGACCACGCCAGCAGTGATTGGCCAGAACAAGTACATGCCGTTCACTATTCAACGAACGCAAGCAGCAACAGAAGAAGAATAACAAAAAGCAAGAGAAAAAGGGAGTTTAGCTTAGCACCATAAAAGATCGGAGAGAACATCAAGAGCAAACCTTTGCATTGCCTCCAGCGCCAGTCCTTGCAGGTGGTGAAGGGCTTTGTTTTGGGTCCATAAATACTTCCTTCCTACAATTTTTTTGCATTTTTTTGTTGTTAAGAGAGGAAAGAAGAGGAAGGAAGAGGGGAGCTTATACGAACAATGCACGTGTTGGAGCTTTCGCACCAAACGCAGTCCCATTCCTTGGCGCAGGAGGAGCAAGAGGTCTTGCTTGCACAACCTGTGCCGTTCTTTGTGTTGTTGGAGGAAGCAATGGTCAATTCCTGGTAAACAGGTGTCGATGGTTCCTTGTTGCTTCCTTTTTTGTTTTTATTTATTTATTTTATTTGTACGGTTAGGGCAAAGTCCCAACAGAAGAAAGCATACGCTGCCAAGCAAGAAGGCATACCTGGGGGTGGAATCGCCACAGCAGAATGCAAGCACAAAGCGCCCACAACGAGCAACACGCCTAGCAACGTCAAAGATTTCATCCTTCTTCTCCTTCTGCTTCTGCTTTTGGGTGGAAGGTTGTTTTGTCGTCAAGGGGGGGTAAAACGAACAAAAAAAAAGACAAAGAAAAAATTTTGGAGAGAACGAAAAGTCCTGTCGACAATTACCACAACGAAAGAAAAAGAGGAAGAAGGAGCCCAGAGAGCAGCTTCATAATGAACCTTGTAAAACAATTATTAATAAAATTAAAAGGCGGAAACTTATTTTACCTTTGGCCTTGTGCTTTTCTTTTCCATCGCAACCAAGGATGAGAAAAAACATGCCCTCCGTCACGGTGCCGACGACCCTTGTTTGCGGGGTGCTTGCAGCGGCGGTGCTGCTGCTGGCCGCGAGCACCGTGGAGGGCCTTCCTGGGGAGCGCGCAGCGGCGGGTTTAGCTGCTCGCGGAGGTTTCCCTCGCTTCTTCGGGCTGCAACAAAACGGAGCTTCTTCTTTCCATTCTGGCGGACCTCCTCCTACTCCTGCTCCTCCAGCCGTAGCAGCCTTCAAAGGTTGTCCCGTGCATCCTCCTCCAGGTTTGCTATCTCTCATCAAACTTGTTGTTTTGTATACATACTGAACACTTGTTTTTTAAAAAAAACAGTGCCACAAGTGCTTTTAAACGCCAACAACATTCCGTCTCCTTTGCAACACGCTCTTGAAGGCCTACAAAAGACCATTTTGAAGAACCTGGCAGGCTTGGCGGACCCTGCAGTCTCTGTTGGCGTTGTGTACGATCAGGAGTTGATATGGGGAAAAGGCTTTGGCTTGGTCGACCCTCGTGATCCTTCCAAGTAAGTAAGTTCGGCTGTCTTTTCTTAAATGTTTATTTTTTTGAGTTTTTTATTGTTTTGTTTCTTTCGTTCAGACGTTTCTCTTTGTTTGGTGTTTATCTTTCCATAATTTACTCCAATGTGGTCTACCGTTCTTAAACCCTTCTCTCTCTCCTCATATCGTTCTACCGCCAAGAGGTAACGCCACCACAGATACAATCTACCGAATCGGCTCGATAACAAAGCTGATAACTGACATAATGTTGATGAAGCTTAGAGATGCTGGCAAAGTTGTACTCGATGACCCTGTTCAGGTATAACATTCTTTCTGCTGCATCTTTTATTGCTCTTTTTGTTTCATATTGATATGTTTTCCTTTCTTTGTTAAAAAAATGTGCCTTTTGCAAACAAGAAATACGTGCCGGCATTCACAGTACAATCCCTATATCCTGGCAAAGGCCTGACGTGGAGGTCATTGGCCTCTCAGGTGAGCGGTTTGGCGGGTGGTACTCCCTGCGACTTTTTCACTCTCTTTGAACCCATTTGGAATAATGCCTGTGATATCACCAACGAAGAAGCATGGCGACGAATCAGCGAACAACAGGTTATCGCTCCGATGTATACCGAGCCTCATTATGGTACCTTGTTTGCCAAGTTGCACTGTTTGGTTTCGTTATCTCGTTACTTGAACAACTCTTTTGTTACCAACAACAGCTGACTCTGCCTATGCTATTGTGGGAAGGGCGTTGGAATCCGTGCTGCCCAAGGGAGTTACGTACGAAGACTACGTAACTACAGAGATCTTTGGCCCTCTAGGTAAACATGCATGAATGCTTCTTTCCCGGTTTTGTTCATGTAGCTAATCCATGAGAGGACAGGTATGGGCGATTCACATTTTGTGCTCGATAACAGTGTCAAGACGCGTCTTCCTCCTGGTTATTCGTTAAATGTCTCTATACCTGACTTTGTTTCACACGTGGATCTAAATTGGGCTAGGCCTACAGGACAGGTTTGCCTCCTCTTGCGTTTCTCCTTCTCTGACTCATGATAATGAACAAAATTACGACTCGTAGGTGTACTCTACCGTAAGGAATCTTGCAAAGATAGCATCTTTCTTCTTTGTGGGTGCTGAAAGCAACACCATCGGAATCGATCCCAGTTCTATTAGAGAGATGTTATTGCCTGTGTTCATCAACCCAGACGTATGCACATCCCATCATTTTTATGAAGTTTTGTTAACCCAATCTTATCCCTTCATTCCCCTTCTCCTTCTCCTTCCAACAACAGATGACCGGTTATGGCTTCCCTTTCGAGATCTACCACTCAAGTCTCATTTCCTCTCAGCTCTCGAGCTACTGGCTTCGCACCAAGGCTGGAGCCATTCCAGGCTACACCTCCAGCATTCTTCTCATTCCGGAGCTCAAGTTAGGCCTCATCGCCCAATCCAACAACTTCATCGCGTCGCAGCTGGTAACTGTCATGCTGGAGGGCTTGCTGCCGACCTTTGAGAAGGCTTTGTGGTCACTGCAGCCTTCTCCTCCCAATCCTGGCAACCTGACCAGTTTCGAGGGGACCTATGTGGTTAGCAAGTTGCTCGGCCTGTTCGAAAGTCGGATGGAGGTGAAGGCTGATCCGGCGAGAGGAGGTCTACAGGTCTCTCTTAGTCTTCTGGGCCAACCCTCCACTCTAATGAACACTACTTGGGTCGCTGGCAATGTCTTTCGGGTCCAAGGTGATCCCACCTCGCCTTGCTTATGGCTGGAAGCTGGTATTTTTGCCTTTGTTATTCCTTTCTTTCTTCCTCTCTTTTCTTTCTCGCCCTCTCTTCTCCTCTCAGACCCTTCTTTATCTGGTAATGTGCTGACAATTATTTCTTTAAACAAAAGGTTTGAACAATGTGTTTTTGGTATTTCAGGTCGGATTCTTTGGCGAAGTGGTCTCCGCTCAACTGCCAGGCGTAGACCCTTTCTACGGCTGGACTTTCTCAAAGGAATGGCTTTGAGCGAGGAGAGAAAAACAAAAGAGAGAGAGAGAGAGAGAGAGAGAGAGAGCAAGAACAAAATAACAAAGATTGCGCCTTAGTATTGACCACTATTTTTACTTTCTGACCCTCTCGTTAAGGTGTTGTTTCTCTGCCATGATTCTATCATGCACTTGCTTTGCATGGAGAACGTCCTGGTGGGCCTTTTGCCTTCTCTCTTCCAGAACCTGCTGGTGCAACGCCTCTGCTTGCTCCCCATGATGGTGGTGCGGATGAGGAGGGTGTTTGCTTTCTTCCTCGAGGCGGTGCTTTATTGCTGGGCTGGAGGAGCGGTGGTGGTGCTCTTTGAGGTCTATCTCGATCACCCCGGGAGTGCTGTTGCCTTGGGTGGAACTCATTTTCGCAGTTTTTGCTCTTTTCTTTTTGTTTGCGAGTTTGTGGCGATGATTTGAAAAGAAAGAGAAAACAAAAACAAGGGGGATGCTTTCTTCCGATTTTCTTTCATTTGTCTACCGATTTTCACGCTTGGTGTCGACATGAAGGAGAAAAAAAGAGAATGAAGAAAATATTAACGACAAAGCCGCAAAAAAGTTTGCCAGCAAGAAAAAAGTTCTTCGTTCTTTGCAAACTATTTTGTGGCTCTCTCTTCTGTTGCAAAGAAAATGATTCGCTATCGATATATTCAATTGTCAAAATAAAAACAAAAAAGAATTGCGCTCACGACAAATAAAAAACACAAACAGAAAAAAAAAGAGGGGAAGGGCTCAAGGAAGAGGAAGAAAGATCACATGTGATCGCGGCACATTGGGTTGGATTTATTCTCCTTCGCGCGGTCGCTTTCGGTCAGGAGCAGTGGTGGCGGTGGAGGTAGAAGTGGAAGTGGTGGCAGTGGCGGTCTGTTTGGTGACAACCTTTTTGCCGTAGTGATACACCAGGTAGCGTAGAAGGTGCCTCGCCCCGCAGAAGCAAAGCTTCTGTCCTTCCCTGTTTTCGATCCAGAGGAGGTCGTTGATGGTCTTGCCACACTTGACAAGCGCCCCGTTGACGGTACGGTATCCCGCGCATTCGTACAAAGCTCCATCTCCAACGGCCTCTTCCTCCTCTTCCTCCTCTTCAGAGCCCTCCAGGCCAGTAGATGGCTTCTTCTCGCCGTGCTCCGCCAGGGAAGCGTAAAACTCATCAATGAGGGCGACCAAGCGGGCCTGATCCTCCTCCGACTGGATGTGACCCTTCTTGCAGAGAAGCAGCGTCTTGTCCCTGCCAATGTGCACCCTAGGCAGGGGGCAGTTGGCGGGGCTGCGCTTGGTGTTGCAGAGCACGCAGCAGCGGCCAGTGTAGACGTGAAGGTCGGAGACGCCGCCTCGGGTGGGGGTGGAGGAGGAGGAAGCCCCGCCGCCAGGGGAGGCCACACCGGAGCCGTTAGGGCCTTGCAACAACGGCAGTTGGGTCCAACCGCCAAGCCCCAGCGCTTGCTGCTTGGCGCTCAGTGGAGTGGAGGGGCCTCCCGCGCGAGGGGATGCGCCCAGTTGCCCTCCATACGGGCCGCCGCTGGAGTGGGTCCTCGTTCCACCACAGTCGTTGCAGGTGCAGAGAGGCACTCCGCCGTTGGCCGTGGCCCAAGCGCGGTAGCACACCGGGATGTGGATGTAGATTATGGCCTGGGAGACCATGCTGCCGCACATAGGGCAAAGCACAACGGCGTTCAGGGGGCTGGTCGTGGCATAGCCACTGCTACTTGGTTGTGGTTCCATGCAAGAAAAAAGCGGATAGCGAGGCCTTTTTTTTTTTTTATCGTAGTTATCGCCCTAAGCAAATTTTTTTTTGGGCTGAGCGTTCGTTTGTTGGTGTGGCGTTCTTTCTTCTGGATTATCGACAGGGAAGAAAGGGGATGCGTTGTTTGTGTGTGGGCAACTGAAAAATTTTCCTTTCTTTTGATTTTATTTTTTGACCGTTTTTGCGAAAAGTTAAAATTTTTAACCAAACTTTCTAACGGTCAAATTTTGATTGATTTATGTCGACGGGATCCCATTTTCCGCAATAATCGAAAATAAAGAAGAGGGGGAAAAATAAGGGAGATCATGATGAGGCCCCTGCTCCTGTGTGGCCAACTTCGCTCGCCAAAAGCGCGCCTGCCATTCCCATCTTTGTTGCGTTGTTCGACAGCTTGCAAGCTCGGTTTTAGCCAACAACCACAACATCGAGGGCATTCGCCTTTCTGTGAGGTTTTTTTCACTACAAAGCTCTCATTCCTTCAAGAACTCATCCATCTTTCTCCCTTTCAGCGCTCTGTCCTTCCTGTGCCTCATCCTCTTCGAGGCTTTACTCTGGCATCGAACTCGCTGCCTTCTCGCTACTATGCCACTTCCCGTGGAGGAGCGGTACGGAAACTATTGCATAAAAAGTAAATACGCTCGTTCTCTTGTTGCTCCCTTCTCTCTCATTTCCTCTCTCTTCGGCTTTTGGGGCTGCCACAAATTAGACTAAACCTTTTCTTGGCACTCAGAAAGAAGGAAGTGAAAGAGGTGCGCCTGCCTCACTTCATCCACGCCAGAGATTTCGCCAAGAAGTTGGGCATAGATCTCCGAGACGTAACCCGTCGCATTTCTTTGTCTGGGTACACAATGTTACTCCGCAGTTGCCTTCGTGTTCTTCTCATTCAAAAAAACGCTTATGAATGAACAATTTTAAACACAGAGTGCGCTTCGACAAGCCGAAGGACGTGATCTTCTCGTGGCCAACTACAGCTGAGTTTGCAGAGCACTTGGGTATCACCCCGATTTACGATGATGTGGATTTGATACGAGACACGTCCCGCTTTAGGCGAAGAAGAGAAGGAAAAGCAGGAGGAGGAGAAGGCGAATTATCAGCAGAAGAGCTGGCTGAGGTGTTGGAACGAGAGCAAAGAAAGGGCGAGTTGGTGGGTGAGAGTGTTGGCCACCGTAGAGCCATTCAACTTAAAAAGGCGAAGAAGAGAGCGGCCAAACAGGACAAACAACTGTTATTGGAACAAAGCACTGCTCCGGTTATCAAGATGGAAGGTCGGCCTGGCATTGTTTCTGTGATGGGGCACGTTGATCATGGCAAAACCACATTGTTGGATTCTCTGCGAAACACAACTGTGGCTCAACAGGAAGCAGGAGGAATCACACAGCAATTGACAGCTTTTCAAGTTTTTTTACCTCTAGCAAAGGGTCCTATCACCTTCCTTGATACTCCAGGGCACAGGTAGGTTCTTTCCTTTTTTCCTTGTTTTTCACAGTTATGTCTTATGCTTCTTCCCCTCTTTTTCTTCTTTTCTCTCTCTCTCTCACCTCTTTCTTTCTGTCTATCCTCTCTCTTGCTTCTCTCTTTTTTCTCTCCATCTTCCTTCCTCTGTATAGAGCTTTCTTTCGTATGCGGTCTAATGGTGCCTATGTCTCTGACTTAGTTCTGCTTATTATTGCTGCTGATGAGGGTTGGTTCCCTTATCACTATTGTTTGTTGCTGCTGTTGTTAAGATTGTCTGTTGTCATTGCTATTCATTTTTGTTTGTTGTAGTTGTTTGCTGTTGGTCCACTCTTCATGCTTTCATGGCTTTGTTTTGCTTTTCTTAACCACAACAAACAAACCAAAATGAAGGTATACAATCACAAACAGAAGAGTCCTTTCAGTTAGCACAGGAATCCAACATCCCTGTCATCATAGTAATCAACAAAATAGACTTGGCTAGCTCAGACTTGGTAATCCACCAACTTCGACAAAAGGGTTGGTTGAAGGAGAAACCCACAACACCTCTTGCTTGCATGTACACACAACATAGAGGGTGCTCCCAGCATCACTGCAGTGCAGAAGAAGGCAGCAATGATAATGAAGAAAGGCATGTTGACAAAACAACTAATGACAACAAACACTCATCCATGTATGTGCCAAGCTTCACAGGACAACCTATATGTTTATCTGGAGATTCTCCTATCAAAGGAATTGTGGAGATTTCAGCCAAACAGAAAACAAACTTGGAGATATTGGAGGGAGTGCTTCACAAGCAAATTCAACACTTGGAACTCAAGGCCAATATAGCAGCCTTCCCAGAAGCAACAGTGGTAGAGACCTTCCATGAAGATGCCAAGAGAGGACGGGTTCTGTCCATTATCCTGCATTGTGGTGTGTTACGCAAGGGGCAGCCTTTCATTTGTGGTTTTGACACTGGGATTGTGCGAGGCATTTGGGATGTCACTTACCTGCACAAGGAAATTGAGGAAGCACGACCTGCCCAACCTGTGGAAATCACAGGTCTTCATATTAATCCATTTTCTCGGGGGAGTGACATTCAGCTATTGCCTTCTCCTGGTTGGTTTTTCATTTTTACATTTTGCTTCCCATGTCTCTTAACTTACATGCATAGCATAAATTGTATAACTAGGAGATGATCTGTTTGTTGTTTCACAGCATAGAGCCAAGCAAGTCCAAGAGTTTAGAAATCTTGCTATTATGTATGAGGAAACTGAGGGTATTTATGATAAAGCTCTCCTTCGCTCAATTGAGGTGGATCATATAGATGAACAACCCAACCAACCTATTACTCGAGGACATGGACAATACTATCTAAAAGATGACTTTGAAATGTTAAGCTATATAAAAGAAAACAATGAAGATGAAGAAGAAAAAGATGGAAAGGAAGAAGAAAAAGCAGATGAAGAAAAAGAAGAAAAGGAAGATGGACAGAAAGAACTCAAGTTGGTGCTGAAAGCAGACAATTTAGGATCTCTCCAAGCCATTATGGATGCTTGTCAAGGGCTTGCTTCAGATCACCTCAGGGTCACATTTGTGCGAGTTGGAGTTGGAAAGGTATCCAACAAAGATCTGGAGTTTGCAGAGATGGCTAAATGCCCTATTTATTGCTTCAATGTTGGCATTCATCCAAACTTGCAAAAGACTGCTAAGAGAGACTTTTCTTCACCTCAAAAGACTACTAAGACTCTCAGTACACTTTCTAATACTATTCACAGATTTAATGTGTTTTATCATCTATTGGCTGAGATAAAGAAGGAAAAGGCAAAGTTACTAATAGATAAACAGTTACAAACAATGAAAAAACAAGATAATGATGATTATGAAGACTGTTTATAACAAAAATATAAACAGGAATAAAATGAAACTAAAAAAGTTGTTTGAAAAATAAAGCAAATAACTTTACTTTTTCATTTGTTTTTATTATTTATTTTTGTTGTAAAGTCCAAATTGGAAGGATATTTAAAAAAAAATTGCAGGTGATTAAAAGATGATAATAAAATAAAAATAGTAAAATCCTATTTTATTCATCTTTGCTAAGTTGTTTATCTCAACTATTTTAAAAGATGAAGGACTTAAAGATGAATACAACATGTTGGCAAAATCACCAACACTTATTTCAAGACTCCTCATGTTGGATCCGTCCCGGACCCTCAGCTCTTCTTTCTTTTATATCCCCCCATCCTTCCTTTTTCCTCCTTCCCTTTCTCTTGGTGTGCTTTGAAGCAACGTTGGAGATTCACTCTCGTTGTCCTTCCTCTATTCTCTTGAATACACTTCTTGTCTTGTCACCAACTCTTTTATTCCTAAGGTTGGATTCAACCAACAAACACACTGTATGTTATATCCAAAAATGTAGTAATGCTTAATTAAAAGAGGGCTTAGTTGTTATTTAAGTCCAACTTCACTTATGTCTTTCAGTTTTCTCTTTTCTTTTTCCTTTTCCTTGATATACTCTAAAGCAACAAAAGAGATCCCTTTTGTTGTCTTTTTTTCTTTCAAGGAAAATGAATGAGAGGTTTCCTCAAGTTGATGTCAGAAGAAGAAGTTAGTAGAAAGAAGAGCTACAATGTTGAAGTTTTTTATAACTTTAAACAAATATAGAAGTCTAAATATTAAGGATTTTTCTTGCACCTACAATATCATAAGATAGTTAATAAAACAGACCTTTTCATCATATATTATTTTTTCTTCTTTCAAGAAGGAAAAGGATAATGGAAAATGTCTTGAACTTTGATATTGAACTTATTCAGTGACCCAAGATGATTTTCTATATTTTTACCTAGGTGACTTTATTATCTTTTTTAACTTAAATAGTGTATAATAAGTTAATATAAGACAAAGAATCTATATTCACTTGTTTTCTACTACTTTCAGCCCTTTATCAATGCATTGATTACCTTCTAGTTTCTGTGTGGCTAATTAGTTGATTTCAATCATTTTAAAGCTATTTTTCTTTACTTTATTGGTCCTTCACTTACTAACATGATTCTGTATGTCATTGTAAATGATTTTACTTTTTATTTTAAGTCATATATTTAAAATAAAAAAAAGCAAGTTTGAGGTAGAAAAAAAAGAATAACAATAGTTATGTACTGTTTTAGTATAAATTTATTAAAAAAGATTATTTTCAGTTTATAATTGCTTTGGTGCTTTCTTTTTGTCAGTGTTGCTTTATCATCTTTAGACTCTTTTATTTCTTTATATAAGTATTTTTATCTGTTTTTCATGTTGCTTAGGCTTAACATAAATATGTTAAGTTATACTCTCAATATGTTAACTTTGTTGTTTCTTTTTCTTCACTTTTATCTTTTCAACATCTGTGATATAGACTAATTGCTTGCTATCACATTGCTTGTTTTTTGTGATAAGGCCTGTGGAAATGTTGGAAAACCAACTATTATGACTTCTTATCGACACTCTTCTCGATACCTCCAAATTTTCTCACCCTTTTTATTTTCCCCTTTTCCTCATTCAAAGCACACACTTTGGTCCACACCCCCTTTCTTGTGAATAAACCCAGAGTCGCTTACATGCCATCCCTTTCTTGATCTGCAGGGTTATTCCCCATCAACAGAAAAACAACTTAATGAACATCAACTCAATGGACATAGGGAAAAGACCTTTGATAGAATGAAAAAAGGAATATATATAAGAAAAAATAAGTATTAAAGAAAAGTGATATAATTCTTCTTTCTTTTATTTCATTGCTAACTTTTTTCTCTTTTTTTTTTTTGATAAATTAGCTTTGTTTCATTCATATGCATTAAGAAAGAAGAAAGTTATACACTCCACTGTTAGAAGATGGCTTCTTGATTTCTTAGTTTTTAGTTCTAGGCTCAGGAAAACTCCAGGGAAGGCAGAAGAAGGAGCATTGGAATGGCTCAGTGTCAACATCAAAGATCAATGATGATTGACATAAGATTGTGAATAGAAAGAAAAAAGGTACCAACACCAAAGAGGATCTACAATTTACGAGGAGTCCACCATAAAAATTAAACGTAATCGACAAAAAAGAGCCAAATGGTTCTTGAAAACGCCAGTGCTTGTTGGCACAAAATGAGTGTGCTCACCAATGAGAAAACAAGAGCAAAAAATCGCTTTTCAAAGCACAGGAGCGAAGGGAGGATGCCGACTGAAGTAGCAGGTACAAGCGCGGCTCCGGCCGCAACTGGCCTGCAAAAAGTCGATCCAAACGGACATCCAGGTGCAGAGAGAAAGGATTGACAAGGAGCGAAGGTGGGTGGGTTTGGGAGTCACTATGGCTGCCCTGTGTGTGGGGAAGGAAATTCCGCACGTGCTGCGAGTTCATAGCATGGTTCCTACCAGCTGCACTAGTAGCCCTGGTCAGGTGATCATTTTTCTCTTGTTGGAGTTAAAAAAGAGGGAGCAGAGGGAGAAGGAAGAGCGGCAAAAAAACGGTGCACAGATCTGCCACAAACCAGCTGTGACCAGTTGCCTGTCTTCTTTTCTTCCAGGCTGCTGCTCTCAAGGTGGGTTTGAGGATGGGAAAGGTTTGTCCTGCGGAGCAAAGGGACGGTTGAGGGAGAGAGCTGAGAGGCAAACACTGTTTTTGTCTTTCTTGGCTGTCGATAAACCCTGGGCCAGACCGAAGCTCGCCAAGGCAGGCTTTGTCTTCTGAGTCCTTGTGACGCAAGATGCAAGGATGGGAAGAGAAAGGGTTTTGAGATGCGGCGCTTTTCAAGAGCAAGGTTTCTCGGACCTGAACGCTTGCTTTGCCCGCTGCTTCAACACATCTCTTCCTTTGGGTGGTGATCTTAAGCGATCTCCGCTGGGAGAGGGAGTGAAGGGTAGCGTGGTAAGGGTAGCAAAGAAAGACACCCCAGTAAGAGGGGAGTTTGTATGTGATGTGCTCTGCACAAAAACAGATCATACACAAACCAACCGCAAGTACGCTGGTCTCTAGGTCTCTTATTGTTGTTCCGCAGTTCCTACCCCAGGTAAGGAGTAACGGAGAGCAGCGGTGAGAGATGAAGAGAAACAAGAGCAGCTTGCAGGAAAAGAAGTCCTGGTAGGAAGTAGTGTTTGACTTCCTGTGAAAAAAACCTGGAACTTCTCA